>CM033034.1:22746946-22823554 GCA_019207045.1 Branchiostoma floridae x Branchiostoma belcheri | reverse complement strand
AATTGATTTCTTACCTTTCTTAGTAAAAATAATGTGATAAGGGGTTGCTATCACATTATTTCACTAATAGAGACCATCTATATATCTCTTACTAGTAAAAAATGTGATAAGGGGTTGCTATCACATTACTTCACTAATAGAGACCATCATATATCTCTTACTAGTAAAATAATGTGATAAGGGTTGCTATCACATTATTTCACTAATCACTAATAGAGACCATCTATATATCTCTTACTAGTAAAATAATGTGATAAGGGGTTGCTATCACATTATTTCACTAATGGAGACCATCATATATCTCTTACTAGTAAAATAATGTGATAAGGGGTTGCTATCACATTATTTCACTAATAGAGACCATCTATATATCTCTTACTAGTAAAATAAGTGATAAGGGTTGCTATCACATTATTTCACTAATAGAGACCATCATATATCTCTTACTAGTAAAATAATGTGATAAGGGGTTGCTATCACATTATTTCACTAATAGAGACCATCTATATATCTCTTACTAGTAAAATAATGTGATAAGGGGTTGCTATCACATTATTTCACTAATAGAGACCATCATATATCTCTTACTAGCAAAATAATGTGATAAGGGGTTGCTATCACATTATTTCACTAATAGAGACCATCATATATCTCTTACTAGTAAAATAATGTGATAAGGGGTTGCTATCACATTATTTCACTAATAGATACAATAATAACATCTCTTACTAGCAAATTAATGTGATAAGGGGTTGCTATCACATTATTTCACTAATAGAGACCATCTATATATCTGTTTCTAGTAAAATGTGATAGTGGGATGCTTCAAGATGGATGCGCTATATGTCAAGAGTACAGCTCGGCGTCATGTCTTGAATAAATGAATGAACGAATGAATGATTGAATGAATAAACAAACGAATGAAGGAAGGAATTCCGCGCAGTGACAATCATACACTGATGATATATTCATCTGGCATTTTTCTTGCCCTGCAACGAATTGAAAACAGATGTATGGCTGGTGTATTCACCAACTTGGCCAAGCAGATGCAAGCGCCCCAGTCTGTACAGATTTTGCGCCTTTTTTTCTTGTCTTTTTCCTTCTTCCGTAAAACCAACGACCTAAATTTCGTGCAAAGTTCCAACAGGACTATAACAGTATACGCAGGGCGCAACACGCGTTGCCCACGTATTCATCCAGCAATATGACGACAGTCGTGCAATAACTTAAACTGGCCCACTCACCAACCCTTGTCACGTTTTCCTTTTCACTAGTATAGAGTACGGAAGAGCTTACCAGTGAACTAATGTGAGAGGGCCGTGCTCTCACGTTGGTTTACCAATAGACGATATTGGTTCTTCTTACTAGTGAATTAACGTCATAGAGACATGCTATAGAATGTGTTTTCACTGGTAGACACACATTTTATACACGTACTAATGAAGTAATGTTTATATTATATATGGGGGGTATTTCTGTCTCCCTCCTTCACTTGTCGGTTCCTAGTTTGTGAGTGCATGTCTGTATATCTTGCAACTCGTAGACTGCACACTTTCCACACTCCCTTCTGACCCACGCTCCTCCATGGCTTCGCAATAAATCGTCTTCTTCCACTGAATACGCGTATTTCATGCAATACACTATATGGCCGCACGAGGGCTACTAGCGGTTTAATAGCAAAGACAGTCCTTCCCCTGGGACAAAGAAGCAAACCAAACCCATCAAACCAAACCGAACAAACCGTGGTTTCCATACAGTTTGTTTGTGGATTGATTACAATCTACACCTGGCGCGGCGCTGGGCATGAGCGTGCTCCTGACCTGTCTGGTTTCTTCTAGTTGTATGCACTATGTCACGAGTACAGCTCCGTGTCGTGTCGTCTTGAATGAATGAATGAATGAAGAAATAAATAAACGATGAATGAACGAATGAATGAAAGCATGGTTCAATGACACTGAGTAACTAAAACTTTCGCGCAGTGACAATCAAATACTGATGATATATTTAACTAGCATTTTTCTTGCCCTGCAACGAATTGAAAACAGATGTATGGCTGGTGTATTCACCAACTTGGCCAAGCAGATGTAAGCGCCCCAGTCTGTACAGATTTTGCGCCTTTTTTTCTTGTCTTTTTCCTTCTTCCGTAAAACCCAACGACCTACATTTTCGTGCACAGTTCCCAACAGGATTATAACAGTATACGCAGGGCGCAACACGCGTTGCCCACGTATTCATCCAGCAGTATGACGACAGTCGTGTAATAACTTAAACTGGCCCACTCACCAACCCTTGTCACGTTTTCCTTTTCACTAGTATAGAGTACGGAAGCTTACCAGTGAACTAATGTGAGAGGGCCGTGCTCTCACGTTGGTTTACCAATAGACGATATTGCTTACTATATCTTCTGTATGCTTCATGTAGCAATTAGCCCTCTGGCAAGAACTTGCAAATAAAGTACTCACACGCGTACGCGTATTGTAAAGGCAATTTACTACGAAGCCGTGAAGGAGCGTGGGTCAGAAGGGAGTGTGGAAAGTGTGCAGTCTACGAGTTGCAAGATATACAGACATGCACTCACAAAACTAGGAACCGACAAGTGAAGGAGGGAGACAGAAATACCCCCCCCCCAGGAGGAGTGACATGGTTATAAACATTACTTCATTAGTACATGTATAAAATGTGTTTCTACCACGTCTCTATTACATTGATTCAATAGTTAGAAGAAACGATAGTGTCTACTAGTAAATCAATGTGAGAGCACGGCCCCATCACATTAAGCTTCCGTACTCTATACTAGTGAAAAAATAAACGTGATAAGGGTTGGGGAGTGGGCCAGTTTAAGTTATTACATGGGTGACCAAGTATCTGTTTGACCAAGTTGGTGAATACACCAGCCGTACATCTGTTTTCAATTCGTTGCAAGGCAAGTAAAATGCCAGTCGAATATGCGCGGAAGTTTTTGGTGCACAGTGTCATTTAGCCATTCCTCCTTCATTAATTCGTTCATTCCTTAATTCATTCGTTTGTTCATTCATTCATTCATTCATTCAAGACTTGACGCAGAGCTGTACTCATGACATAAAGCGCATCCAACTAGAAGAAACGAGACTGGTCAGAAGCACGCTCATACCCAGGCTGTCTTTTCAGGTTTTCACATACCTCAGGGCAGTCCGTGTTACGGAGATTTAGTCAGTCTTTAGTACTGTCCTCTTTCTTGGTCGTGGTCTTCTCACCACGTCGTCGACAGGTGGACTCGGCATGTTTGTACTTTTGTCCCGTAGTGTCCAAGCAGTACGAGCAGTAGTGGGCGTAACGGCACGAGGTGGAAGAACACTCCCCTTTGTTGTACTTGTAACAGGTCCTGACGGTTGTCCTCGGCTTACCCGTGGTGTTGTTGTTGCCCTTGAGGTTGTCGGGGTCGCCGTCAAAATAGTAGTCCTTGAGTTCCGTCCAGTCGTTGTTCCACTTCGTGGGGTCGCGGAGGGCCTGGTTGATAGCCGCGTGGTGAAAGGCCCTGACGACCGGCCAGCGATAACGTGCCAGCCGGTGGCAGGCGAACTGAAGAAGGGCCATTCGTCCCCTGGCTTCCCAGGTCGGGAGGTTTGGCGACAGGAGCAACCCCATGTTGCCGCTGAGGAACTCGGCCGAGAGGTCTTCATACTTCGGGGCCTCTGCGGACTGACTGTTGAAGACAAAGTTCTCGGGAGACAAAGCTTTGTCTTACCTTTAGCGGGAGCCTTTTGTTGTCCGGGGTGACGAACTCGAGGTCTGGGTAGTTCTCGTTCACCTTTGTGACGAGCTCCTTGTTCATTCGTAGGTGGTCTAGGGTCAGGTCGCCGGGGCCCAGGTGGAGAGCCGCGCCGAGCGTAGCCGCCTCCTCCGCCGACGTGGATACTTTGGGGCCGGTTCTGCTTTGCCTCGCCTGACGGGAGGGTTGGACCGCTTGATTTCAGAGCCCCTAGTCTCTTCTCAAGAGCTGCCACCTCGTTTCTAAGCTCCGCTTCCGCGATGGCCTTCTCCAACTCCGCCTTGTGCTGTTCCAGGACGTCCATCGCAGACTTAGGGTTGGGGTCCTCGAGCTCGATGGGCTGCTTGTCTGCCGGCGGATCCTTGGCAACCCCTGGCAGTGCTTGCCGTATTGGCCGCCTTGTGACAAGACAGCGGCTCGCCACAACCAGAGCACTTCTTCACTCTTTTCGGGGTCCTCCCCATGATTAAGGTGGAAGGAGGAAGGGAAGAACGGAGGTGACGGATAAGAAATTGCGGAGACTCTCTGATGCAGCCTGCTCCCTAAGATCTGATGGCGGGAGTGAGTGGGGATCCCACGTGTAGGTTAGACCCTGGGAGCGACTGCATCCAATTAACAACTTTGATCCCGGGGGGGCCCAAAGATCCACTATTAGTGAAATAATGTGATAGCAACCCACTATCACATTATTTTACTAGTAAGAGTTGTCGGTATATTAGTGAAATAATGTGATCGCAACCCTTTATCCCATTATTTTACTAATAAAGGTTAAAAGATTGGTCTTAATTTGTGTCTACTAGAGAAAAATGGGATAGCACCCCGCTATCACATTATTTCACTAGTATATAGACATTTATTGAAATAACCACTAAAAACCAAGCTATCACAACTTTTCAACTATCACGTTTTCTGTCCTAAAATACTATTCAGGGCTAAATAAATGTGTTAACTAATCAAGTCTGACGATTTTATCATATAATCTTATCAAAATAAAGGTCTGAAGGTCCCCCAATTGCAAGTCATCTTTTCCACTTCTAAGCCATGATAGCTGTGCACACGGGGCCTGTACCAAGCCTTATTGTGTCAGGTCCTAGCCTTGTCATTGGAGATAGATGAGCTGTCATGAATATTTTATAACAAGCAATTCGAAGACACTAAAGGCTGTTGGAAAGCCCCAAATCACCCCCCCCCCACACACACACACACACAGCCACTGACTTAGTTATGATGAACTTGTTGCCCTTTAACATCAAAAGGTCTCCCTCCACTTTGATCTGTCCGTACAAATGTGCCTCAGGTTCATATGGAATTCTGGGCTGATTAGGGGGATAGGCCAAGAGGGACGGGATGCATTGCCAGCTAACGTCGCATCGAATGAAAACGAACTAGAAAGGCCATTTCAATTGCAGAAGACTGAAGCAGGAATGCAAGGACAATAGAACTGCTCATATTTGCTTATGAGCAAAATTCAGCATATTTCATTCCACACTCTTTCTTTTGCAAAAAATGGGCTGTTCCAACATTGAACTTCATCCCCTGTGTGAATGGATTTTATGTCTACAAATCGCCCCAAATCCCCGTCCTTTGAACTCAAGCAGCTTCAAGAAAAACGATCGAAATTGTGGTCGAGCAGAGAAACGGCGTTTTTGCTCGCCTTCATATCAGCTACATGTATACAGGAAGCCTGAGGTACTGTTATTCTTGAACTGTCAACGGTCACCACAACAGCTAAAATTCTACCATCGCTAAAATTTCATCATTCTTCTGCCCCCTCCCTTTTGACCCGAAACTATGGTAAGCTCAAACTAGTACTGTACGGTAATCACATTTTTATTTCTTGATTACATCACGCACACAACATGCTAGTGATTCACATATCAACAAAGAAGGCACCGTTGTACTTCAAGAAAGAAACCTTTTTTTCTACAGATGCAACACGTTATGCAACCCTAAGCTTAGGCATTAATTACCTACAGCAGACAATGGCGTCATAATTTGAACCTGCTTATTTACATAAGGCAAAGGCAGTTACTGTACTCATGACTGATATTACGTAAATTATTTCGTTGAGTTTAATTGAAAATAAGGGATAGGATGCCTTAATGCAAGCAGACCTCAAAAAAAACTGTACTACACTTAGATTCTTAATCAAAATATGCTAATCAGCAATGTGCTTTCAGCAAGTACATGTTTGTAAATCCAATTGAATGTAATGACGGCACTGCAATAATGACATTAAAATGCATATAAGGTCAGACAAGAAAGCTCACATTCAGTTTTTAAACTTAGAGTTAGTCAGTGTTTATTCATTCAGTAGACACTTGTGATATTGTTACCTTTGTTACCTTTGCCAGAATGGCTAAGGTTATGTTTTGGGCGTGTTTGTGTGTCTGTGTGTCTGTCAACAGCATAATTCGAGAAGCCTTGGATGGATCCTGATGATATTTGGTAGGTGGGTAGGGGTCGGGAAAACGAAGGTCAAGTTCGATAATGGGCCCCCTAGCGGCTTGCTAAGTACTGCAGCTGAAACTCAATTTTTGATATCTCGTGTTCTGGACATGCTGTGGTCATGATTTTTAAGTGATAGATAGCCCTCGAGGCAGAGAGTAAGTGCTGTGGGCCCCCTAGCGGCTTTTTTGGAACTGCAGGCGCCGGTTTCCATTCAAACTTTGGAGGAGAATAACTCTACAACGTGTTGACGGATCGTCATGATTTTTGGTATGTAGATAGAATGAGTGATGACTTACATAATGGAATACCAATTATGCAAATCAACAGCTAATTTGCATAATTAATGAGGAAAGTTTATAAACCCATTGCATTCCATGATAGGACGTTGAAACTTGTCACATATGTATCTGGGAAGGAGGGAAATGTCAATAGATATCAATTATGCAAATGATGACCTCATTTGCATAATTAATGACAAAATATGAACGTGTCGACGGATCGGCTTGATTTTTGGCATGTAAATAGCCTGAGTGAAGACTTGTATAATGTGATATTTATTATGCAAATTAACAGCTAATTTGCATAATTGATGAGGAAAAGTTCATAAATCCACTGCATTCCTTTATAGTACTTTCAAAGTTGTCACATATGTAACTGAGAAAGAGGGGAGAGAGAGTAATTGTCTACAGACATCATTCTACATAACAAACCTGGTTTATTTGGCAAAGGTATGTGTTCGTGGAACTCTAGTTTTACACTGTTTGAATCTTTTATGTTACCTGTGAATGGCCCACGGCAAGAATTTGCAATAAACTATATTATTCATTATTCATTTGCACAATGAAACGCCGATAGTTTGGCCAGGCATTCTGCAACAATATTTTGGTCGGTCAAAAGTGGGAAAAGCCTGTTTTTAATTAGAATGTAACTAAATAACAGTAAGATCGTGTGTCGTAATCGGCAGCGCGTTGGGCCAGGTCCAAGAGGTCCTGGGTTCGAAACCTGCCCTGTCACCGATCTTATGCCCTTAGGAAAGTCACTTTACACGACTTTCCTCATTTCACTCAGGTGAAAAATGAGTACCTAGCTTCAGACCGTTGTGATTTAGCCCCGCCTATTGTAATCTCCTCGCAATTCAGCCCCTGGCTGCGAAGAGAGAGTAGTCGGTCCAACAAATAACCAATAATAACCAAGCGGCATTCAGCCTCCAGTAACACGCAAAGAGAACTTTTGAATGATATAAAGTTTGTCTGGCCGCAACTTGAACCATAACTTCCAATCGCGTTATTAAGGCATCACCCTACCCCTTGCTTACGGCTAAGACTAGCGGATATGCAACGACTAGAGTCCATACGATCGAGATTATCTCGGCAAGGAAGCATCTGATTGGCAAGCGGTTTTCATCTTCCAATAGCGCGCAAATGGACCTTTCGAATGATATAAAGTTTGGCTGGCCGCAACTTGAACCATAACTTGAAATCGCGTTATTAAGGCATCACCCTACCCCTGACTTACGGCTAAGACACGGCTAAGACTAGCGGATATGCCACAACTAGAGTCCGTACGGTCGAGATTATCTCGGCAAGGAAGCATCTGATTGGCAAGCGGTTTTTATCTTCCAATAGCGCGCAAGTATTCTTTTCGATTGATATAAAGATTGCCGGCCGCAACTTGAACGCTAACTTGGAATCGCGTTATTAAGGCATCACCCTACCCCTGACTTACGGCTAAGACACGGCTAAGACTAGCGGATATGCGACAACTAGAGTCCATACGAGCGAGATTATCTCGACAAGGAAGCATCCGATTGGAAAGCGGTATTTATCTTCCAATAGCGCACAAAGTGACTTTTCGAATGATATAAAGTTTACCCGGCCGCAACTTGAACCCTAACTTGGAATCGCGTTATTTAGGCATCATCCTACCCCCGACTTACGGCTAATACTAGCGGATATGCCACGACTAGAGTCCATACGATCGAGATTTTCTCGGCAAGGAAGCATCCGAATGGCAAGCGGTTTTCATCTTCCAATAGCGCGCAAATGGACCTTTCGAATGCTATAAAGTTTGCCTGGCCTTAACTTGAACCCTAACTTGGAATCATGTTATTAAGGCATCACCCTACCCCCGACTTACGGCTAAGACTAGCGGATATGCAACGACTAGAGTCCATACGATCGAGATTTTCGCGGCGAGGAAGCATCCGATTGGAAAGCGGTTTTCATCTTCCAATAGCGCGCAAAGAGACCTTTCGAATAATATAAAGTTTGGCTGGCCGCAACTTGAACCCTAACTTGAAATCGCGTTATAAAGGCATCAACCTACCCCTTGCTTACGGCTAAGACTAGCGATTATGCCACGACTAGAGTCCATACGATCGAGATTATCTCGGCAAGGAAGCATCTCATTGGCAAGCGGTTTCATCTTCCAATAGCGCGCAAATGGACTTTTCGAATGATATAAAGTTTGCCTGGCCGCAACTTGAACCCTAATTTGGAATCGCGTTATTAAGGCATCACCCTACCCCCGACTTACGGCTAAGACTGGCGGATATACCACGACTAGGGTCCATACGATCGCTATTATCTCGGCAAGGAAGCATCCAATGGCAAGCGGTTTTCAGCCTCCAGTAACACGCAAGAGAACTTTTGAATGATATAAAGTTTGTCTGGTCGCAACTTGAACCCTAACTTGAAATCGCGTTATAAAGGCATCACCCTACCCCTTGCTTACGGCTAAGGCTAGCGGATATGCAACGACTAGAGTCCATACGATCGAGATTATCTCGGAAAGGAAGCATCTGATTGGCAAGCGGTTTTCATCTTCCAATAGCGCGCAAATGGACCTTTCGAATGATATAAAGTTTGGCTGGCCGCACCTTGAACCCTAACTTGAAATCGCGTTATAAAGCATCACCCTACCCCTTGCTTCCGGCTAAGACTAGCGGATATGCCACGACTAGAGTCCATACGATCAAGATTATCTCGGCAAGGAAGCATCTGATTGGCAAGCGGTTTTCATCTTCCAATAGCGCGCAAATGGACCTTTTGAATGATATAAAGATTTCCCTGCCGCAACTTGAACCCTAACTTAGAATCGCGTTATTAAGGCATCACCCTACCCCTGACTTACGGCTAAGACACGGCTAAGACTAGCGGATATGACACCACTAGAGTCCATACGGTCGAGATTATCTCGGCAAGGAAGCATCCGATAGGAAAGCGGTTTTTATCTTCCAATAGCGCGCAAAGATTCATTTCGAATGATATAAAGTTTGCTGGCCGCAACTTGAACCCTAACTAGGAATCGCGCTATTAAGGCATCACCCTACCCTGACTTACGGCTTAGACACGGCTAAGACTAGCAGATATGCCACAACTAGAGTCCATACGAGCGAGATTATCTCGGCAAGAAAGCATCCGATGGAAAGCGCTTTTCTTCCAATAGCGCGCAAAGAGACCTTTCGAATGATAAAGTTAACCCAGCCGCAACTTGAACCCACTTGAAATCGCGTTACTAAGGCATCACCCTGCCCCTTACATACGGTTAAGACTAGCGGATATGCCACGACTAGAGTCCATACGATCGAGATTATGTCGGCAAGGAAGCATCCGAATGGCAAGCGGTTTTCAGCCTCCAGTAACACGCAAAGAGAACTTTGAATGATATCAAAGTTTGTTTTTTGCAACTTGAACCGTAACTTGGAATCGCGTTATTAAGGCATCACCCGTGAAAAAAAAAGTTTTGAAAAAGACATTGGTAATGCATTAGACACGATATTTCGCTCAAAACATAGAGTCCATACGAGCCGTTATCTCGGCAACGAACTTTGCCATTAAAAATCGAGTTTTGATCTTCCAATTTTTGATTCTAAAGAGACTTTTAAGTGTATTTCACCTTATAAAAGTGTCAGAACGTGAAAAAAAAGTTTTGAAAAAATGCCATTGGTAAGGCATTAGACTACCCTTGCTTACGGCTAAGACTAGCCGATATGCGCTTACTAGAGTCCATACGATCGAGATTAGCTCGGCAAGGAAATCTGATTGGCAAAGGTTTTCATCTTGATTAAACATGCAAATGGATTTCGAATGATAAAAGTTGTCCGAACTTGAAAAATAACTTGAAATCGCGTTATTAAGGCATCAGACACGATATTTCGCTCAAAACATAAGATAAGGCTAGCCGATCTGCCACACTAGAACTCCATTACGGTCGAGTTTCTGATCAAGGAAGCATCTGATTGGCAAAGGTTTTCACCTTAAAAGTGTCAAATGGATTTCGAAAATATAAAGTTTGCTGGCCGAACTTGAACCCTAACATTGGAATCGCGTTATTAAGGCATAACACTTACCCCGACTTCTGCGCTTACTACGAATTGCCAAAGAAAAGATCTAAACGATCAAGATTATTTCACCAATAAAGTGTCAGATTAAAACGGTTTTGATCTTCCAAAAGTAATGCAAAGACACGATTTTGAATGATAAAAGTTTTCCCGTTCCGCTTACTACGAACTTTGCCATTAAAAATCGAGTTTTGATCAAAATTTTTTTCCGATTCTAAACATGTCTAAGATTACCTTATATGCCAGAACGTGAAAAAAAAAGTTCGAAAAAATTTGGTAATGAAAGCACGATTTTCGCTCAAAACGGTTTTAGCTTTTCAGCCGCGCGCAAAGACTTCTTTCGATTAAAATTAAGTTTTGATCAAAATTTTTCCTTTTCTAATCACGTTACTAAGTGTATCACCTTAAAAGTGTCAGAACGTGAAAAAACAGTTTGATATACCACAATTAGTAATGCATTAGACAGATAATCTCGCTCAAAACATAATTTAAAGCGAGTTTTTTCTTCTGCGCTTATACGATTCCATTAAAAGATATCAAGTTTTGGTCGAACTTGAACTCTAATTTAAACACCTTATTAATGCATCAGAACGATAAAAAAGATTAGGATATGCCATGGTAGATCCATTAGACGACGATTATTCGGCAAAAAAATCGATTTTGCAAAGATTTTCAGATTCTAAACGCGCTACTAAGATTTCTTTCAATGATAAAAGTTGAACATGAACTACTAATTTTGAATCACCTTATTAAGGCATCAGACACGAAAAACGCTAAGTTTAAGATATGCCATTGGTAATGCATTAGACGAATTTTGCCAAAAACATCGATTTAAGCGTTTTCAGCTTTCTGCTAAAAATGTTTTGAAGTATTGGTTTTGATCAAACTTGAACTCTAAGTTGGAATGCCTTATTAAGATTAGACTACTCGACTTCGCTAAAAAAGCGATTGCCACGACTAATCCATAGATTAGATTATTTCGCCAAAACATCGATTAAGCGGTTTTCATCTTCTGTGCACTAAGAATTTCAATGATTTAAAGTTTGAACGTGTCGAACTTGAAAAAAATTGGAATGCGTTATTATCATTAGAACGTGACATAAGAAAGGCTAGCCGTTCTGCCAACTACGAACTCCATTAGATCGAGATTATCAAAGCAAAACAAACATTGGCTAAGCATTTCACCTTATAAAAGTGTCAAAAAAATCGAATTTTGAAAATTGCCATTGGTAACATTGAACGATAATTTCGCTCACATTATTAAGGCCCTTTTCAGCCGTTCTGCGCTTACTACGAACTAAAACATTAAAATTAGAGGATTTTCAAGACTAAGATTCCCTACATCTACCTTATTTCGGCAAAAAAATCGATTTGAAAAAATTTCGCTTGATTAACATGCAAAGACATCGAATTATAAAAGTTCAGCCGTTCGCTAACTTGAACTTTGCCATTAAAATCGAGTTTTGATCAAAGATTTTTCTTTTTCTAAACATGTCTACTAAGATTTCACCTTATAAAAGTAGAACGTGAAAAAAAAGTTTTGAATGCCATTGGTATCGACACGATTATTTCGCTCAAAACATAAGATTTAAGCCCTTTTCAGCCGTTCTGCGCTTACTACGAACTTTGCTTTAAAAATGAGTTTTGAAAGTTTTTCTTTTTGAACTTGAACTAATTTCGCTCACCTTATAAAAGTGTCAGCCGTGAAAAAAAACTTTTGAAAAAATGCCATTAAAATTAGACACGATAATGCTCAAAACTAAGATTCCAAACATGTCTAGCTTATCTCGCTTATAAAAAATCGATTTTGAAAAGGTTTTGAATTCCATTACATGCAAAGATTATTTCGAAAACATAAGATTGCCCGTGTCGAACTTGAACTTTGCCATTAAAATCGCGTTTTAAGATTTCCCTTTTCAAACATAAGCTAACTAGCTTATATGCCAGGTGATTTAGATCAAAATTTTTGCAAAACATCTATTTAAGCATTTCCCTTCAAACTAAAATAACTTTGAAGATTTAAAAGTTTTCCCGGGAATTGAATTAACTGTAATTTCCTTATAAACATCAGATTACCCCTTTTTGAAAAAGCCAGGGATTTGCCACGATAATTCCATAAGATCAAGGTTTTTCTCGACTACGAACATTGATTTAATCGAGTTTTCATCTTATAAAAGTGTCAAAATTTAATTATAAAGGTTATGTGTCGAATTGAAAAAAATTGGAATGCATTAGAACGCATTAGAAACATAAGATTTAGGCTAAGCCGTTCGCGCTTACTACGAATTTGCCATTAAAAATCGAGTTTTGATCAAAGATTTTCTTTTTGATTCTAAACATGTTACTAAGTGTATTTCACCTTATAAAAGTGTCAGAACGTGAAAAAAAAAGTTTTGAAAAAATGCCATTGGTAATGCATTAGACACGATAATTTCGCTCAAAACATAAGATTTAGGCCCTTTTCAGCCGTTCTGCGCTTACTACGAACTTTGCCATTAAAAATCGAGTTTTGATCAAAGATTTTTCTTTTTGATTCTAAACATGTCTACTAAGTGTATTTCACCTTATAAAAGTGTCAGAACGTGAAAAAAAAAGTTTTGAAAAAATGCCATTGGTAATGCATTAGACACGATAATTTCGCTCAAAACATAAGATTTAGGCCCTTTTCAGCCGTTCTGCGCTTACTACGAACTTTGCCATTAAAAATCGAGTTTTGATCAAAGATTTTTCTTTTTGATTCTAAACATGTCTACTAAGTGTATTTCACCTTATAAAAGTGTCAGAACGTGAAAAAAAAAGTTTTGAAAAAATGCCATTGGTAATGCATTAGACACGATAATTTCGCTCAAAACATAAGATTTAGGCCCTTTTCAGCCGTTCTGCGCTTACTACGAACTTTGCCATTAAAAATCGAGTTTTGATCAAAGATTTTTCTTTTTGATTCTAAACATGTCTACTAAGTGTATTTCACCTTATAAAAGTGTCAGAACGTGAAAAAAAAAGTTTTGAAAAAATGCCATTGGTAATGCATTAGACACGATAATTTCGCTCAAAACATAAGATTTAGGCCCTTTTCAGCCGTTCTGCGCTTACTACGAACTTTGCCATTAAAAATCGAGTTTTGATCAAAGATTTTTCTTTTTGATTCTAAACATGTCTACTAAGTGTATTTCACCTTATAAAAGTGTCAGAACGTGAAAAAAAAGTTTTGAAAAAATGCCATTGGTAATGCATTAGACACGATAATTTCGCTCAAAACATAAGATTTAGGCCCTTTTCAGCCGTTCTGCGCTTACTACGAACTTTGCCATTAAAAATCGAGTTTTGATCAAAGATTTTTCTTTTTGATTCTAAACATGTCTACTAAGTGTATTTCACCTTATAAAAGTGTCAGAACGTGAAAAAAAAAGTTTTGAAAAAATGCCATTGGTAATGCATTAGACACGATAATTTCGCTCAAAACATAAGATTTAGGCCCTTTTCAGCCGTTCTGCGCTTACTACGAACTTTGCCATTAAAAATCGAGTTTTGATCAAAGATTTTTCTTTTTGATTCTAAACATGTCTACTAAGTGTATTTCACCTTATAAAAGTGTCAGAACGTGAAAAAAAAAGTTTTGAAAAAATGCCATTGGTAATGCATTAGACACGATAATTTCGCTCAAAACATAAGATTTAGGCCCTTTTCAGCCGTTCTGCGCTTACTACGAACTTTGCCATTAAAAATCGAGTTTTGATCAAAGATTTTTCTTTTTGATTCTAAACATGTCTACTAAGTGTATTTCACCTTATAAAAGTGTCAGAACGTGAAAAAAAAAGTTTTGAAAAAATGCCATTGGTAATGCATTAGACACGATAATTTCGCTCAAAACATAAGATTTAGGCCCTTTTCAGCCGTTCTGCGCTTACTACGAACTTTGCCATTAAAAATCGAGTTTTGATCAAAGATTTTTCTTTTTGATTCTAAACATGTCTACTAAGTGTATTTCACCTTATAAAAGTGTCAGAACGTGAAAAAAAAAGTTTTGAAAAAATGCCATTGGTAATGCATTAGACACGATAATTTCGCTCAAAACATAAGATTTAGGCCCTTTTCAGCCGTTCTGCGCTTACTACGAACTTTGCCATTAAAAATCGAGTTTTGATCAAAGATTTTTCTTTTTGATTCTAAACATGTCTACTAAGTGTATTTCACCTTATAAAAGTGTCAGAACGTGAAAAAAAAAGTTTTGAAAAAATGCCATTGGTAATGCATTAGACACGATAATTTCGCTCAAAACATAAGATTTAGGCCCTTTTCAGCCGTTCTGCGCTTACTACGAACTTTGCCATTAAAAATCGAGTTTTGATCAAAGATTTTTCTTTTTGATTCTAAACATGTCTACTAAGTGTATTTCACCTTATAAAAGTGTCAGAACGTGAAAAAAAAAGTTTTGAAAAAATGCCATTGGTAATGCATTAGACACGATAATTTCGCTCAAAACATAAGATTTAGGCCCTTTTCAGCCGTTCTGCGCTTACTACGAACTTTGCCATTAAAAATCGAGTTTTGATCAAAGATTTTTCTTTTTGATTCTAAACATGTCTACTAAGTGTATTTCACCTTATAAAAGTGTCAGAACGTGAAAAAAAAAGTTTTGAAAAAATGCCATTGGTAATGCATTAGACACGATAATTTCGCTCAAAACATAAGATTTAGGCCCTTTTCAGCCGTTCTGCGCTTACTACGAACTTTGCCATTAAAAATCGAGTTTTGATCAAAGATTTTTCTTTTTGATTCTAAACATGTCTACTAAGTGTATTTCACCTTATAAAAGTGTCAGAACGTGAAAAAAAAAGTTTTGAAAAAATGCCATTGGTAATGCATTAGACACGATAATTTCGCTCAAAACATAAGATTTAGGCCCTTTTCAGCCGTTCTGCGCTTACTACGAACTTTGCCATTAAAAATCGAGTTTTGATCAAAGATTTTTCTTTTTGATTCTAAACATGTCTACTAAGTGTATTTCACCTTATAAAAGTGTCAGAACGTGAAAAAAAAAGTTTTGAAAAAATGCCATTGGTAATGCATTAGACACGATAATTTCGCTCAAAACATAAGATTTAGGCCCTTTTCAGCCGTTCTGCGCTTACTACGAACTTTGCCATTAAAAATCGAGTTTTGATCAAAGATTTTTCTTTTTGATTCTAAACATGTCTACTAAGTGTATTTCACCTTATAAAAGTGTCAGAACGTGAAAAAAAAAGTTTTGAAAAAATGCCATTGGTAATGCATTAGACACGATAATTTCGCTCAAAACATAAGATTTAGGCCCTTTTCAGCCGTTCTGCGCTTACTACGAACTTTGCCATTAAAAATCGAGTTTTGATCAAAGATTTTTCTTTTTGATTCTAAACATGTCTACTAAGTGTATTTCACCTTATAAAAGTGTCAGAACGTGAAAAAAAAAGTTTTGAAAAAATGCCATTGGTAATGCATTAGACACGATAATTTCGCTCAAAACATAAGATTTAGGCCCTTTTCAGCCGTTCTGCGCTTACTACGAACTTTGCCATTAAAAATCGAGTTTTGATCAAAGATTTTTCTTTTTGATTCTAAACATGTCTACTAAGTGTATTTCACCTTATAAAAGTGTCAGAACGTGAAAAAAAAAGTTTTGAAAAAATGCCATTGGTAATGCATTAGACACGATAATTTCGCTCAAAACATAAGATTTAGGCCCTTTTCAGCCGTTCTGCGCTTACTACGAACTTTGCCATTAAAAATCGAGTTTTGATCAAAGATTTTTCTTTTTGATTCTAAACATGTCTACTAAGTGTATTTCACCTTATAAAAGTGTCAGAACGTGAAAAAAAAAGTTTTGAAAAAATGCCATTGGTAATGCATTAGACACGATAATTTCGCTCAAAACATAAGATTTAGGCCCTTTTCAGCCGTTCTGCGCTTACTACGAACTTTGCCATTAAAAATCGAGTTTTGATCAAAGATTTTTCTTTTTGATTCTAAACATGTCTACTAAGTGTATTTCACCTTATAAAAGTGTCAGAACGTGAAAAAAAAGTTTTGAAAAAATGCCATTGGTAATGCATTAGACACGATAATTTCGCTCAAAACATAAGATTTAGGCCCTTTTCAGCCGTTCTGCGCTTACTACGAACTTTGCCATTAAAAATCGAGTTTTGATCAAAGATTTTTCTTTTTGATTCTAAACATGTCTACTAAGTGTATTTCACCTTATAAAAGTGTCAGAACGTGAAAAAAAAAGTTTTGAAAAAATGCCATTGGTAATGCATTAGACACGATAATTTCGCTCAAAACATAAGATTTAGGCCCTTTTCAGCCGTTCTGCGCTTACTACGAACTTTGCCATTAAAAATCGAGTTTTGATCAAAGATTTTTCTTTTTGATTCTAAACATGTCTACTAAGTGTATTTCACCTTATAAAAGTGTCAGAACGTGAAAAAAAAAGTTTTGAAAAAATGCCATTGGTAATGCATTAGACACGATAATTTCGCTCAAAACATAAGATTTAGGCCCTTTTCAGCCGTTCTGCGCTTACTACGAACTTTGCCATTAAAAATCGAGTTTTGATCAAAGATTTTTCTTTTTGATTCTAAACATGTCTACTAAGTGTATTTCACCTTATAAAAGTGTCAGAACGTGAAAAAAAAGTTTTGAAAAAATGCCATTGGTAATGCATTAGACACGATAATTTCGCTCAAAACATAAGATTTAGGCCCTTTTCAGCCGTTCTGCGCTTACTACGAACTTTGCCATTAAAAATCGAGTTTTGATCAAAGATTTTTCTTTTTGATTCTAAACATGTCTACTAAGTGTATTTCACCTTATAAAAGTGTCAGAACGTGAAAAAAAAAGTTTTGAAAAAATGCCATTGGTAATGCATTAGACACGATAATTTCGCTCAAAACATAAGATTTAGGCCCTTTTCAGCCGTTCTGCGCTTACTACGAACTTTGCCATTAAAAATCGAGTTTTGATCAAAGATTTTTCTTTTTGATTCTAAACATGTCTACTAAGTGTATTTCACCTTATAAAAGTGTCAGAACGTGAAAAAAAAAGTTTTGAAAAAATGCCATTGGTAATGCATTAGACACGATAATTTCGCTCAAAACATAAGATTTAGGCCCTTTTCAGCCGTTCTGCGCTTACTACGAACTTTGCCATTAAAAATCGAGTTTTGATCAAAGATTTTTCTTTTTGATTCTAAACATGTCTACTAAGTGTATTTCACCTTATAAAAGTGTCAGAACGTGAAAAAAAAAGTTTTGAAAAAATGCCATTGGTAATGCATTAGACACGATAATTTCGCTCAAAACATAAGATTTAGGCCCTTTTCAGCCGTTCTGCGCTTACTACGAACTTTGCCATTAAAAATCGAGTTTTGATCAAAGATTTTTCTTTTTGATTCTAAACATGTCTACTAAGTGTATTTCACCTTATAAAAGTGTCAGAACGTGAAAAAAAAAGTTTTGAAAAAATGCCATTGGTAATGCATTAGACACGATAATTTCGCTCAAAACATAAGATTTAGGCCCTTTTCAGCCGTTCTGCGCTTACTACGAACTTTGCCATTAAAAATCGAGTTTTGATCAAAGATTTTTCTTTTTGATTCTAAACATGTCTACTAAGTGTATTTCACCTTATAAAAGTGTCAGAACGTGAAAAAAAAAGTTTTGAAAAAATGCCATTGGTAATGCATTAGACACGATAATTTCGCTCAAAACATAAGATTTAGGCCCTTTTCAGCCGTTCTGCGCTTACTACGAACTTTGCCATTAAAAATCGAGTTTTGATCAAAGATTTTTCTTTTTGATTCTAAACATGTCTACTAAGTGTATTTCACCTTATAAAAGTGTCAGAACGTGAAAAAAAAAGTTTTGAAAAAATGCCATTGGTAATGCATTAGACACGATAATTTCGCTCAAAACATAAGATTTAGGCCCTTTTCAGCCGTTCTGCGCTTACTACGAACTTTGCCATTAAAAATCGAGTTTTGATCAAAGATTTTTCTTTTTGATTCTAAACATGTCTACTAAGTGTATTTCACCTTATAAAAGTGTCAGAACGTGAAAAAAAAAGTTTTGAAAAAATGCCATTGGTAATGCATTAGACACGATAATTTCGCTCAAAACATAAGATTTAGGCCCTTTTCAGCCGTTCTGCGCTTACTACGAACTTTGCCATTAAAAATCGAGTTTTGATCAAAGATTTTTCTTTTTGATTCTAAACATGTCTACTAAGTGTATTTCACCTTATAAAAGTGTCAGAACGTGAAAAAAAAAGTTTTGAAAAAATGCCATTGGTAATGCATTAGACACGATAATTTCGCTCAAAACATAAGATTTAGGCCCTTTTCAGCCGTTCTGCGCTTACTACGAACTTTGCCATTAAAAATCGAGTTTTGATCAAAGATTTTTCTTTTTGATTCTAAACATGTCTACTAAGTGTATTTCACCTTATAAAAGTGTCAGAACGTGAAAAAAAAAGTTTTGAAAAAATGCCATTGGTAATGCATTAGACACGATAATTTCGCTCAAAACATAAGATTTAGGCCCTTTTCAGCCGTTCTGCGCTTACTACGAACTTTGCCATTAAAAATCGAGTTTTGATCAAAGATTTTTCTTTTTGATTCTAAACATGTCTACTAAGTGTATTTCACCTTATAAAAGTGTCAGAACGTGAAAAAAAAAGTTTTGAAAAAATGCCATTGGTAATGCATTAGACACGATAATTTCGCTCAAAACATAAGATTTAGGCCCTTTTCAGCCGTTCTGCGCTTACTACGAACTTTGCCATTAAAAATCGAGTTTTGATCAAAGATTTTTCTTTTTGATTCTAAACATGTCTACTAAGTGTATTTCACCTTATAAAAGTGTCAGAACGTGAAAAAAAAAGTTTTGAAAAAATGCCATTGGTAATGCATTAGACACGATAATTTCGCTCAAAACATAAGATTTAGGCCCTTTTCAGCCGTTCTGCGCTTACTACGAACTTTGCCATTAAAAATCGAGTTTTGATCAAAGATTTTTCTTTTTGATTCTAAACATGTCTACTAAGTGTATTTCACCTTATAAAAGTGTCAGAACGTGAAAAAAAAAGTTTTGAAAAAATGCCATTGGTAATGCATTAGACACGATAATTTCGCTCAAAACATAAGATTTAGGCCCTTTTCAGCCGTTCTGCGCTTACTACGAACTTTGCCATTAAAAATCGAGTTTTGATCAAAGATTTTTCTTTTTGATTCTAAACATGTCTACTAAGTGTATTTCACCTTATAAAAGTGTCAGAACGTGAAAAAAAAAGTTTTGAAAAAATGCCATTGGTAATGCATTAGACACGATAATTTCGCTCAAAACATAAGATTTAGGCCCTTTTCAGCCGTTCTGCGCTTACTACGAACTTTGCCATTAAAAATCGAGTTTTGATCAAAGATTTTTCTTTTTGATTCTAAACATGTCTACTAAGTGTATTTCACCTTATAAAAGTGTCAGAACGTGAAAAAAAAAGTTTTGAAAAAATGCCATTGGTAATGCATTAGACACGATAATTTCGCTCAAAACATAAGATTTAGGCCCTTTTCAGCCGTTCTGCGCTTACTACGAACTTTGCCATTAAAAATCGAGTTTTGATCAAAGATTTTTCTTTTTGATTCTAAACATGTCTACTAAGTGTATTTCACCTTATAAAAGTGTCAGAACGTGAAAAAAAAAGTTTTGAAAAAATGCCATTGGTAATGCATTAGACACGATAATTTCGCTCAAAACATAAGATTTAGGCCCTTTTCAGCCGTTCTGCGCTTACTACGAACTTTGCCATTAAAAATCGAGTTTTGATCAAAGATTTTTCTTTTTGATTCTAAACATGTCTACTAAGTGTATTTCACCTTATAAAAGTGTCAGAACGTGAAAAAAAAAGTTTTGAAAAAATGCCATTGGTAATGCATTAGACACGATAATTTCGCTCAAAACATAAGATTTAGGCCCTTTTCAGCCGTTCTGCGCTTACTACGAACTTTGCCATTAAAAATCGAGTTTTGATCAAAGATTTTTCTTTTTGATTCTAAACATGTCTACTAAGTGTATTTCACCTTATAAAAGTGTCAGAACGTGAAAAAAAAAGTTTTGAAAAAATGCCATTGGTAATGCATTAGACACGATAATTTCGCTCAAAACATAAGATTTAGGCCCTTTTCAGCCGTTCTGCGCTTACTACGAACTTTGCCATTAAAAATCGAGTTTTGATCAAAGATTTTTCTTTTTGATTCTAAACATGTCTACTAAGTGTATTTCACCTTATAAAAGTGTCAGAACGTGAAAAAAAAAGTTTTGAAAAAATGCCATTGGTAATGCATTAGACACGATAATTTCGCTCAAAACATAAGATTTAGGCCCTTTTCAGCCGTTCTGCGCTTACTACGAACTTTGCCATTAAAAATCGAGTTTTGATCAAAGATTTTTCTTTTTGATTCTAAACATGTCTACTAAGTGTATTTCACCTTATAAAAGTGTCAGAACGTGAAAAAAAAAGTTTTGAAAAAATGCCATTGGTAATGCATTAGACACGATAATTTCGCTCAAAACATAAGATTTAGGCCCTTTTCAGCCGTTCTGCGCTTACTACGAACTTTGCCATTAAAAATCGAGTTTTGATCAAAGATTTTTCTTTTTGATTCTAAACATGTCTACTAAGTGTATTTCACCTTATAAAAGTGTCAGAACGTGAAAAAAAAAGTTTTGAAAAAATGCCATTGGTAATGCATTAGACACGATAATTTCGCTCAAAACATAAGATTTAGGCCCTTTTCAGCCGTTCTGCGCTTACTACGAACTTTGCCATTAAAAATCGAGTTTTGATCAAAGATTTTTCTTTTTGATTCTAAACATGTCTACTAAGTGTATTTCACCTTATAAAAGTGTCAGAACGTGAAAAAAAAAGTTTTGAAAAAATGCCATTGGTAATGCATTAGACACGATAATTTCGCTCAAAACATAAGATTTAGGCCCTTTTCAGCCGTTCTGCGCTTACTACGAACTTTGCCATTAAAAATCGAGTTTTGATCAAAGATTTTTCTTTTTGATTCTAAACATGTCTACTAAGTGTATTTCACCTTATAAAAGTGTCAGAACGTGAAAAAAAAAGTTTTGAAAAAATGCCATTGGTAATGCATTAGACACGATAATTTCGCTCAAAACATAAGATTTAGGCCCTTTTCAGCCGTTCTGCGCTTACTACGAACTTTGCCATTAAAAATCGAGTTTTGATCAAAGATTTTTCTTTTTGATTCTAAACATGTCTACTAAGTGTATTTCACCTTATAAAAGTGTCAGAACGTGAAAAAAAAAGTTTTGAAAAAATGCCATTGGTAATGCATTAGACACGATAATTTCGCTCAAAACATAAGATTTAGGCCCTTTTCAGCCGTTCTGCGCTTACTACGAACTTTGCCATTAAAAATCGAGTTTTGATCAAAGATTTTTCTTTTTGATTCTAAACATGTCTACTAAGTGTATTTCACCTTATAAAAGTGTCAGAACGTGAAAAAAAAAGTTTTGAAAAAATGCCATTGGTAA
Source organism: Branchiostoma floridae x Branchiostoma belcheri (assembly GCA_019207045.1). Lineage (NCBI taxonomy): Eukaryota > Metazoa > Chordata > Leptocardii > Amphioxiformes > Branchiostomatidae > Branchiostoma > Branchiostoma floridae x Branchiostoma belcheri. The sequence goes on along the minus strand of CM033034.1, from coordinate 22,801,422 downwards.
TGCATTAGACACGATAATTTCGCTCAAAACATAAGATTTAGGCCCTTTTCAGCCGTTCTGCGCTTACTACGAACTTTGCCATTAAAAATCGAGTTTTGATCAAAGATTTTTCTTTTTGATTCTAAACATGTCTACTAAGTGTATTTCACCTTATAAAAGTGTCAGAACGTGAAAAAAAAAGTTTTGAAAAAATGCCATTGGTAATGCATTAGACACGATAATTTCGCTCAAAACATAAGATTTAGGCCCTTTTCAGCCGTTCTGCGCTTACTACGAACTTTGCCATTAAAAATCGAGTTTTGATCAAAGATTTTTCTTTTTGATTCTAAACATGTCTACTAAGTGTATTTCACCTTATAAAAGTGTCAGAACGTGAAAAAAAAAGTTTTGAAAAAATGCCATTGGTAATGCATTAGACACGATAATTTCGCTCAAAACATAAGATTTAGGCCCTTTTCAGCCGTTCTGCGCTTACTACGAACTTTGCCATTAAAAATCGAGTTTTGATCAAAGATTTTTCTTTTTGATTCTAAACATGTCTACTAAGTGTATTTCACCTTATAAAAGTGTCAGAACGTGAAAAAAAAAGTTTTGAAAAAATGCCATTGGTAATGCATTAGACACGATAATTTCGCTCAAAACATAAGATTTAGGCCCTTTTCAGCCGTTCTGCGCTTACTACGAACTTTGCCATTAAAAATCGAGTTTTGATCAAAGATTTTTCTTTTTGATTCTAAACATGTCTACTAAGTGTATTTCACCTTATAAAAGTGTCAGAACGTGAAAAAAAAAGTTTTGAAAAAATGCCATTGGTAATGCATTAGACACGATAATTTCGCTCAAAACATAAGATTTAGGCCCTTTTCAGCCGTTCTGCGCTTACTACGAACTTTGCCATTAAAAATCGAGTTTTGATCAAAGATTTTTCTTTTTGATTCTAAACATGTCTACTAAGTGTATTTCACCTTATAAAAGTGTCAGAACGTGAAAAAAAAAGTTTTGAAAAAATGCCATTGGTAATGCATTAGACACGATAATTTCGCTCAAAACATAAGATTTAGGCCCTTTTCAGCCGTTCTGCGCTTACTACGAACTTTGCCATTAAAAATCGAGTTTTGATCAAAGATTTTTCTTTTTGATTCTAAACATGTCTACTAAGTGTATTTCACCTTATAAAAGTGTCAGAACGTGAAAAAAAAAGTTTTGAAAAAATGCCATTGGTAATGCATTAGACACGATAATTTCGCTCAAAACATAAGATTTAGGCCCTTTTCAGCCGTTCTGCGCTTACTACGAACTTTGCCATTAAAAATCGAGTTTTGATCAAAGATTTTTCTTTTTGATTCTAAACATGTCTACTAAGTGTATTTCACCTTATAAAAGTGTCAGAACGTGAAAAAAAAAGTTTTGAAAAAATGCCATTGGTAATGCATTAGACACGATAATTTCGCTCAAAACATAAGATTTAGGCCCTTTTCAGCCGTTCTGCGCTTACTACGAACTTTGCCATTAAAAATCGAGTTTTGATCAAAGATTTTTCTTTTTGATTCTAAACATGTCTACTAAGTGTATTTCACCTTATAAAAGTGTCAGAACGTGAAAAAAAAAGTTTTGAAAAAATGCCATTGGTAATGCATTAGACACGATAATTTCGCTCAAAACATAAGATTTAGGCCCTTTTCAGCCGTTCTGCGCTTACTACGAACTTTGCCATTAAAAATCGAGTTTTGATCAAAGATTTTTCTTTTTGATTCTAAACATGTCTACTAAGTGTATTTCACCTTATAAAAGTGTCAGAACGTGAAAAAAAAAGTTTTGAAAAAATGCCATTGGTAATGCATTAGACACGATAATTTCGCTCAAAACATAAGATTTAGGCCCTTTTCAGCCGTTCTGCGCTTACTACGAACTTTGCCATTAAAAATCGAGTTTTGATCAAAGATTTTTCTTTTTGATTCTAAACATGTCTACTAAGTGTATTTCACCTTATAAAAGTGTCAGAACGTGAAAAAAAAAGTTTTGAAAAAATGCCATTGGTAATGCATTAGACACGATAATTTCGCTCAAAACATAAGATTTAGGCCCTTTTCAGCCGTTCTGCGCTTACTACGAACTTTGCCATTAAAAATCGAGTTTTGATCAAAGATTTTTCTTTTTGATTCTAAACATGTCTACTAAGTGTATTTCACCTTATAAAAGTGTCAGAACGTGAAAAAAAAAGTTTTGAAAAAATGCCATTGGTAATGCATTAGACACGATAATTTCGCTCAAAACATAAGATTTAGGCCCTTTTCAGCCGTTCTGCGCTTACTACGAACTTTGCCATTAAAAATCGAGTTTTGATCAAAGATTTTTCTTTTTGATTCTAAACATGTCTACTAAGTGTATTTCACCTTATAAAAGTGTCAGAACGTGAAAAAAAAAGTTTTGAAAAAATGCCATTGGTAATGCATTAGACACGATAATTTCGCTCAAAACATAAGATTTAGGCCCTTTTCAGCCGTTCTGCGCTTACTACGAACTTTGCCATTAAAAATCGAGTTTTGATCAAAGATTTTTCTTTTTGATTCTAAACATGTCTACTAAGTGTATTTCACCTTATAAAAGTGTCAGAACGTGAAAAAAAAAGTTTTGAAAAAATGCCATTGGTAATGCATTAGACACGATAATTTCGCTCAAAACATAAGATTTAGGCCCTTTTCAGCCGTTCTGCGCTTACTACGAACTTTGCCATTAAAAATCGAGTTTTGATCAAAGATTTTTCTTTTTGATTCTAAACATGTCTACTAAGTGTATTTCACCTTATAAAAGTGTCAGAACGTGAAAAAAAAAGTTTTGAAAAAATGCCATTGGTAATGCATTAGACACGATAATTTCGCTCAAAACATAAGATTTAGGCCCTTTTCAGCCGTTCTGCGCTTACTACGAACTTTGCCATTAAAAATCGAGTTTTGATCAAAGATTTTTCTTTTTGATTCTAAACATGTCTACTAAGTGTATTTCACCTTATAAAAGTGTCAGAACGTGAAAAAAAAAGTTTTGAAAAAATGCCATTGGTAATGCATTAGACACGATAATTTCGCTCAAAACATAAGATTTAGGCCCTTTTCAGCCGTTCTGCGCTTACTACGAACTTTGCCATTAAAAATCGAGTTTTGATCAAAGATTTTTCTTTTTGATTCTAAACATGTCTACTAAGTGTATTTCACCTTATAAAAGTGTCAGAACGTGAAAAAAAAAGTTTTGAAAAAATGCCATTGGTAATGCATTAGACACGATAATTTCGCTCAAAACATAAGATTTAGGCCCTTTTCAGCCGTTCTGCGCTTACTACGAACTTTGCCATTAAAAATCGAGTTTTGATCAAAGATTTTTCTTTTTGATTCTAAACATGTCTACTAAGTGTATTTCACCTTATAAAAGTGTCAGAACGTGAAAAAAAAAGTTTTGAAAAAATGCCATTGGTAATGCATTAGACACGATAATTTCGCTCAAAACATAAGATTTAGGCCCTTTTCAGCCGTTCTGCGCTTACTACGAACTTTGCCATTAAAAATCGAGTTTTGATCAAAGATTTTTCTTTTTGATTCTAAACATGTCTACTAAGTGTATTTCACCTTATAAAAGTGTCAGAACGTGAAAAAAAAAGTTTTGAAAAAATGCCATTGGTAATGCATTAGACACGATAATTTCGCTCAAAACATAAGATTTAGGCCCTTTTCAGCCGTTCTGCGCTTACTACGAACTTTGCCATTAAAAATCGAGTTTTGATCAAAGATTTTTCTTTTTGATTCTAAACATGTCTACTAAGTGTATTTCACCTTATAAAAGTGTCAGAACGTGAAAAAAAAAGTTTTGAAAAAATGCCATTGGTAATGCATTAGACACGATAATTTCGCTCAAAACATAAGATTTAGGCCCTTTTCAGCCGTTCTGCGCTTACTACGAACTTTGCCATTAAAAATCGAGTTTTGATCAAAGATTTTTCTTTTTGATTCTAAACATGTCTACTAAGTGTATTTCACCTTATAAAAGTGTCAGAACGTGAAAAAAAAAGTTTTGAAAAAATGCCATTGGTAATGCATTAGACACGATAATTTCGCTCAAAACATAAGATTTAGGCCCTTTTCAGCCGTTCTGCGCTTACTACGAACTTTGCCATTAAAAATCGAGTTTTGATCAAAGATTTTTCTTTTTGATTCTAAACATGTCTACTAAGTGTATTTCACCTTATAAAAGTGTCAGAACGTGAAAAAAAAAGTTTTGAAAAAATGCCATTGGTAATGCATTAGACACGATAATTTCGCTCAAAACATAAGATTTAGGCCCTTTTCAGCCGTTCTGCGCTTACTACGAACTTTGCCATTAAAAATCGAGTTTTGATCAAAGATTTTTCTTTTTGATTCTAAACATGTCTACTAAGTGTATTTCACCTTATAAAAGTGTCAGAACGTGAAAAAAAAAGTTTTGAAAAAATGCCATTGGTAATGCATTAGACACGATAATTTCGCTCAAAACATAAGATTTAGGCCCTTTTCAGCCGTTCTGCGCTTACTACGAACTTTGCCATTAAAAATCGAGTTTTGATCAAAGATTTTTCTTTTTGATTCTAAACATGTCTACTAAGTGTATTTCACCTTATAAAAGTGTCAGAACGTGAAAAAAAAAGTTTTGAAAAAATGCCATTGGTAATGCATTAGACACGATAATTTCGCTCAAAACATAAGATTTAGGCCCTTTTCAGCCGTTCTGCGCTTACTACGAACTTTGCCATTAAAAATCGAGTTTTGATCAAAGATTTTTCTTTTTGATTCTAAACATGTCTACTAAGTGTATTTCACCTTATAAAAGTGTCAGAACGTGAAAAAAAAAGTTTTGAAAAAATGCCATTGGTAATGCATTAGACACGATAATTTCGCTCAAAACATAAGATTTAGGCCCTTTTCAGCCGTTCTGCGCTTACTACGAACTTTGCCATTAAAAATCGAGTTTTGATCAAAGATTTTTCTTTTTGATTCTAAACATGTCTACTAAGTGTATTTCACCTTATAAAAGTGTCAGAACGTGAAAAAAAAAGTTTTGAAAAAATGCCATTGGTAATGCATTAGACACGATAATTTCGCTCAAAACATAAGATTTAGGCCCTTTTCAGCCGTTCTGCGCTTACTACGAACTTTGCCATTAAAAATCGAGTTTTGATCAAAGATTTTTCTTTTTGATTCTAAACATGTCTACTAAGTGTATTTCACCTTATAAAAGTGTCAGAACGTGAAAAAAAAAGTTTTGAAAAAATGCCATTGGTAATGCATTAGACACGATAATTTCGCTCAAAACATAAGATTTAGGCCCTTTTCAGCCGTTCTGCGCTTACTACGAACTTTGCCATTAAAAATCGAGTTTTGATCAAAGATTTTTCTTTTTGATTCTAAACATGTCTACTAAGTGTATTTCACCTTATAAAAGTGTCAGAACGTGAAAAAAAAAGTTTTGAAAAAATGCCATTGGTAATGCATTAGACACGATAATTTCGCTCAAAACATAAGATTTAGGCCCTTTTCAGCCGTTCTGCGCTTACTACGAACTTTGCCATTAAAAATCGAGTTTTGATCAAAGATTTTTCTTTTTGATTCTAAACATGTCTACTAAGTGTATTTCACCTTATAAAAGTGTCAGAACGTGAAAAAAAAAGTTTTGAAAAAATGCCATTGGTAATGCATTAGACACGATAATTTCGCTCAAAACATAAGATTTAGGCCCTTTTCAGCCGTTCTGCGCTTACTACGAACTTTGCCATTAAAAATCGAGTTTTGATCAAAGATTTTTCTTTTTGATTCTAAACATGTCTACTAAGTGTATTTCACCTTATAAAAGTGTCAGAACGTGAAAAAAAAAGTTTTGAAAAAATGCCATTGGTAATGCATTAGACACGATAATTTCGCTCAAAACATAAGATTTAGGCCCTTTTCAGCCGTTCTGCGCTTACTACGAACTTTGCCATTAAAAATCGAGTTTTGATCAAAGATTTTTCTTTTTGATTCTAAACATGTCTACTAAGTGTATTTCACCTTATAAAAGTGTCAGAACGTGAAAAAAAAAGTTTTGAAAAAATGCCATTGGTAATGCATTAGACACGATAATTTCGCTCAAAACATAAGATTTAGGCCCTTTTCAGCCGTTCTGCGCTTACTACGAACTTTGCCATTAAAAATCGAGTTTTGATCAAAGATTTTTCTTTTTGATTCTAAACATGTCTACTAAGTGTATTTCACCTTATAAAAGTGTCAGAACGTGAAAAAAAAAGTTTTGAAAAAATGCCATTGGTAATGCATTAGACACGATAATTTCGCTCAAAACATAAGATTTAGGCCCTTTTCAGCCGTTCTGCGCTTACTACGAACTTTGCCATTAAAAATCGAGTTTTGATCAAAGATTTTTCTTTTTGATTCTAAACATGTCTACTAAGTGTATTTCACCTTATAAAAGTGTCAGAACGTGAAAAAAAAAGTTTTGAAAAAATGCCATTGGTAATGCATTAGACACGATAATTTCGCTCAAAACATAAGATTTAGGCCCTTTTCAGCCGTTCTGCGCTTACTACGAACTTTGCCATTAAAAATCGAGTTTTGATCAAAGATTTTTCTTTTTGATTCTAAACATGTCTACTAAGTGTATTTCACCTTATAAAAGTGTCAGAACGTGAAAAAAAAAGTTTTGAAAAAATGCCATTGGTAATGCATTAGACACGATAATTTCGCTCAAAACATAAGATTTAGGCCCTTTTCAGCCGTTCTGCGCTTACTACGAACTTTGCCATTAAAAATCGAGTTTTGATCAAAGATTTTTCTTTTTGATTCTAAACATGTCTACTAAGTGTATTTCACCTTATAAAAGTGTCAGAACGTGAAAAAAAAAGTTTTGAAAAAATGCCATTGGTAATGCATTAGACACGATAATTTCGCTCAAAACATAAGATTTAGGCCCTTTTCAGCCGTTCTGCGCTTACTACGAACTTTGCCATTAAAAATCGAGTTTTGATCAAAGATTTTTCTTTTTGATTCTAAACATGTCTACTAAGTGTATTTCACCTTATAAAAGTGTCAGAACGTGAAAAAAAAAGTTTTGAAAAAATGCCATTGGTAATGCATTAGACACGATAATTTCGCTCAAAACATAAGATTTAGGCCCTTTTCAGCCGTTCTGCGCTTACTACGAACTTTGCCATTAAAAATCGAGTTTTGATCAAAGATTTTTCTTTTTGATTCTAAACATGTCTACTAAGTGTATTTCACCTTATAAAAGTGTCAGAACGTGAAAAAAAAAGTTTTGAAAAAATGCCATTGGTAATGCATTAGACACGATAATTTCGCTCAAAACATAAGATTTAGGCCCTTTTCAGCCGTTCTGCGCTTACTACGAACTTTGCCATTAAAAATCGAGTTTTGATCAAAGATTTTTCTTTTTGATTCTAAACATGTCTACTAAGTGTATTTCACCTTATAAAAGTGTCAGAACGTGAAAAAAAAAGTTTTGAAAAAATGCCATTGGTAATGCATTAGACACGATAATTTCGCTCAAAACATAAGATTTAGGCCCTTTTCAGCCGTTCTGCGCTTACTACGAACTTTGCCATTAAAAATCGAGTTTTGATCAAAGATTTTTCTTTTTGATTCTAAACATGTCTACTAAGTGTATTTCACCTTATAAAAGTGTCAGAACGTGAAAAAAAAAGTTTTGAAAAAATGCCATTGGTAATGCATTAGACACGATAATTTCGCTCAAAACATAAGATTTAGGCCCTTTTCAGCCGTTCTGCGCTTACTACGAACTTTGCCATTAAAAATCGAGTTTTGATCAAAGATTTTTCTTTTTGATTCTAAACATGTCTACTAAGTGTATTTCACCTTATAAAAGTGTCAGAACGTGAAAAAAAAAGTTTTGAAAAAATGCCATTGGTAATGCATTAGACACGATAATTTCGCTCAAAACATAAGATTTAGGCCCTTTTCAGCCGTTCTGCGCTTACTACGAACTTTGCCATTAAAAATCGAGTTTTGATCAAAGATTTTTCTTTTTGATTCTAAACATGTCTACTAAGTGTATTTCACCTTATAAAAGTGTCAGAACGTGAAAAAAAAAGTTTTGAAAAAATGCCATTGGTAATGCATTAGACACGATAATTTCGCTCAAAACATAAGATTTAGGCCCTTTTCAGCCGTTCTGCGCTTACTACGAACTTTGCCATTAAAAATCGAGTTTTGATCAAAGATTTTTCTTTTTGATTCTAAACATGTCTACTAAGTGTATTTCACCTTATAAAAGTGTCAGAACGTGAAAAAAAAAGTTTTGAAAAAATGCCATTGGTAATGCATTAGACACGATAATTTCGCTCAAAACATAAGATTTAGGCCCTTTTCAGCCGTTCTGCGCTTACTACGAACTTTGCCATTAAAAATCGAGTTTTGATCAAAGATTTTTCTTTTTGATTCTAAACATGTCTACTAAGTGTATTTCACCTTATAAAAGTGTCAGAACGTGAAAAAAAAAGTTTTGAAAAAATGCCATTGGTAATGCATTAGACACGATAATTTCGCTCAAAACATAAGATTTAGGCCCTTTTCAGCCGTTCTGCGCTTACTACGAACTTTGCCATTAAAAATCGAGTTTTGATCAAAGATTTTTCTTTTTGATTCTAAACATGTCTACTAAGTGTATTTCACCTTATAAAAGTGTCAGAACGTGAAAAAAAAAGTTTTGAAAAAATGCCATTGGTAATGCATTAGACACGATAATTTCGCTCAAAACATAAGATTTAGGCCCTTTTCAGCCGTTCTGCGCTTACTACGAACTTTGCCATTAAAAATCGAGTTTTGATCAAAGATTTTTCTTTTTGATTCTAAACATGTCTACTAAGTGTATTTCACCTTATAAAAGTGTCAGAACGTGAAAAAAAAAGTTTTGAAAAAATGCCATTGGTAATGCATTAGACACGATAATTTCGCTCAAAACATAAGATTTAGGCCCTTTTCAGCCGTTCTGCGCTTACTACGAACTTTGCCATTAAAAATCGAGTTTTGATCAAAGATTTTTCTTTTTGATTCTAAACATGTCTACTAAGTGTATTTCACCTTATAAAAGTGTCAGAACGTGAAAAAAAAAGTTTTGAAAAAATGCCATTGGTAATGCATTAGACACGATAATTTCGCTCAAAACATAAGATTTAGGCCCTTTTCAGCCGTTCTGCGCTTACTACGAACTTTGCCATTAAAAATCGAGTTTTGATCAAAGATTTTTCTTTTTGATTCTAAACATGTCTACTAAGTGTATTTCACCTTATAAAAGTGTCAGAACGTGAAAAAAAAAGTTTTGAAAAAATGCCATTGGTAATGCATTAGACACGATAATTTCGCTCAAAACATAAGATTTAGGCCCTTTTCAGCCGTTCTGCGCTTACTACGAACTTTGCCATTAAAAATCGAGTTTTGATCAAAGATTTTTCTTTTTGATTCTAAACATGTCTACTAAGTGTATTTCACCTTATAAAAGTGTCAGAACGTGAAAAAAAAAGTTTTGAAAAAATGCCATTGGTAATGCATTAGACACGATAATTTCGCTCAAAACATAAGATTTAGGCCCTTTTCAGCCGTTCTGCGCTTACTACGAACTTTGCCATTAAAAATCGAGTTTTGATCAAAGATTTTTCTTTTTGATTCTAAACATGTCTACTAAGTGTATTTCACCTTATAAAAGTGTCAGAACGTGAAAAAAAAAGTTTTGAAAAAATGCCATTGGTAATGCATTAGACACGATAATTTCGCTCAAAACATAAGATTTAGGCCCTTTTCAGCCGTTCTGCGCTTACTACGAACTTTGCCATTAAAAATCGAGTTTTGATCAAAGATTTTTCTTTTTGATTCTAAACATGTCTACTAAGTGTATTTCACCTTATAAAAGTGTCAGAACGTGAAAAAAAAAGTTTTGAAAAAATGCCATTGGTAATGCATTAGACACGATAATTTCGCTCAAAACATAAGATTTAGGCCCTTTTCAGCCGTTCTGCGCTTACTACGAACTTTGCCATTAAAAATCGAGTTTTGATCAAAGATTTTTCTTTTTGATTCTAAACATGTCTACTAAGTGTATTTCACCTTATAAAAGTGTCAGAACGTGAAAAAAAAAGTTTTGAAAAAATGCCATTGGTAATGCATTAGACACGATAATTTCGCTCAAAACATAAGATTTAGGCCCTTTTCAGCCGTTCTGCGCTTACTACGAACTTTGCCATTAAAAATCGAGTTTTGATCAAAGATTTTTCTTTTTGATTCTAAACATGTCTACTAAGTGTATTTCACCTTATAAAAGTGTCAGAACGTGAAAAAAAAAGTTTTGAAAAAATGCCATTGGTAATGCATTAGACACGATAATTTCGCTCAAAACATAAGATTTAGGCCCTTTTCAGCCGTTCTGCGCTTACTACGAACTTTGCCATTAAAAATCGAGTTTTGATCAAAGATTTTTCTTTTTGATTCTAAACATGTCTACTAAGTGTATTTCACCTTATAAAAGTGTCAGAACGTGAAAAAAAAAGTTTTGAAAAAATGCCATTGGTAATGCATTAGACACGATAATTTCGCTCAAAACATAAGATTTAGGCCCTTTTCAGCCGTTCTGCGCTTACTACGAACTTTGCCATTAAAAATCGAGTTTTGATCAAAGATTTTTCTTTTTGATTCTAAACATGTCTACTAAGTGTATTTCACCTTATAAAAGTGTCAGAACGTGAAAAAAAAAGTTTTGAAAAAATGCCATTGGTAATGCATTAGACACGATAATTTCGCTCAAAACATAAGATTTAGGCCCTTTTCAGCCGTTCTGCGCTTACTACGAACTTTGCCATTAAAAATCGAGTTTTGATCAAAGATTTTTCTTTTTGATTCTAAACATGTCTACTAAGTGTATTTCACCTTATAAAAGTGTCAGAACGTGAAAAAAAAAGTTTTGAAAAAATGCCATTGGTAATGCATTAGACACGATAATTTCGCTCAAAACATAAGATTTAGGCCCTTTTCAGCCGTTCTGCGCTTACTACGAACTTTGCCATTAAAAATCGAGTTTTGATCAAAGATTTTTCTTTTTGATTCTAAACATGTCTACTAAGTGTATTTCACCTTATAAAAGTGTCAGAACGTGAAAAAAAAAGTTTTGAAAAAATGCCATTGGTAATGCATTAGACACGATAATTTCGCTCAAAACATAAGATTTAGGCCCTTTTCAGCCGTTCTGCGCTTACTACGAACTTTGCCATTAAAAATCGAGTTTTGATCAAAGATTTTTCTTTTTGATTCTAAACATGTCTACTAAGTGTATTTCACCTTATAAAAGTGTCAGAACGTGAAAAAAAAAGTTTTGAAAAAATGCCATTGGTAATGCATTAGACACGATAATTTCGCTCAAAACATAAGATTTAGGCCCTTTTCAGCCGTTCTGCGCTTACTACGAACTTTGCCATTAAAAATCGAGTTTTGATCAAAGATTTTTCTTTTTGATTCTAAACATGTCTACTAAGTGTATTTCACCTTATAAAAGTGTCAGAACGTGAAAAAAAAAGTTTTGAAAAAATGCCATTGGTAATGCATTAGACACGATAATTTCGCTCAAAACATAAGATTTAGGCCCTTTTCAGCCGTTCTGCGCTTACTACGAACTTTGCCATTAAAAATCGAGTTTTGATCAAAGATTTTTCTTTTTGATTCTAAACATGTCTACTAAGTGTATTTCACCTTATAAAAGTGTCAGAACGTGAAAAAAAAAGTTTTGAAAAAATGCCATTGGTAATGCATTAGACACGATAATTTCGCTCAAAACATAAGATTTAGGCCCTTTTCAGCCGTTCTGCGCTTACTACGAACTTTGCCATTAAAAATCGAGTTTTGATCAAAGATTTTTCTTTTTGATTCTAAACATGTCTACTAAGTGTATTTCACCTTATAAAAGTGTCAGAACGTGAAAAAAAAAGTTTTGAAAAAATGCCATTGGTAATGCATTAGACACGATAATTTCGCTCAAAACATAAGATTTAGGCCCTTTTCAGCCGTTCTGCGCTTACTACGAACTTTGCCATTAAAAATCGAGTTTTGATCAAAGATTTTTCTTTTTGATTCTAAACATGTCTACTAAGTGTATTTCACCTTATAAAAGTGTCAGAACGTGAAAAAAAAAGTTTTGAAAAAATGCCATTGGTAATGCATTAGACACGATAATTTCGCTCAAAACATAAGATTTAGGCCCTTTTCAGCCGTTCTGCGCTTACTACGAACTTTGCCATTAAAAATCGAGTTTTGATCAAAGATTTTTCTTTTTGATTCTAAACATGTCTACTAAGTGTATTTCACCTTATAAAAGTGTCAGAACGTGAAAAAAAAAGTTTTGAAAAAATGCCATTGGTAATGCATTAGACACGATAATTTCGCTCAAAACATAAGATTTAGGCCCTTTTCAGCCGTTCTGCGCTTACTACGAACTTTGCCATTAAAAATCGAGTTTTGATCAAAGATTTTTCTTTTTGATTCTAAACATGTCTACTAAGTGTATTTCACCTTATAAAAGTGTCAGAACGTGAAAAAAAAAGTTTTGAAAAAATGCCATTGGTAATGCATTAGACACGATAATTTCGCTCAAAACATAAGATTTAGGCCCTTTTCAGCCGTTCTGCGCTTACTACGAACTTTGCCATTAAAAATCGAGTTTTGATCAAAGATTTTTCTTTTTGATTCTAAACATGTCTACTAAGTGTATTTCACCTTATAAAAGTGTCAGAACGTGAAAAAAAAAGTTTTGAAAAAATGCCATTGGTAATGCATTAGACACGATAATTTCGCTCAAAACATAAGATTTAGGCCCTTTTCAGCCGTTCTGCGCTTACTACGAACTTTGCCATTAAAAATCGAGTTTTGATCAAAGATTTTTCTTTTTGATTCTAAACATGTCTACTAAGTGTATTTCACCTTATAAAAGTGTCAGAACGTGAAAAAAAAAGTTTTGAAAAAATGCCATTGGTAATGCATTAGACACGATAATTTCGCTCAAAACATAAGATTTAGGCCCTTTTCAGCCGTTCTGCGCTTACTACGAACTTTGCCATTAAAAATCGAGTTTTGATCAAAGATTTTTCTTTTTGATTCTAAACATGTCTACTAAGTGTATTTCACCTTATAAAAGTGTCAGAACGTGAAAAAAAAAGTTTTGAAAAAATGCCATTGGTAATGCATTAGACACGATAATTTCGCTCAAAACATAAGATTTAGGCCCTTTTCAGCCGTTCTGCGCTTACTACGAACTTTGCCATTAAAAATCGAGTTTTGATCAAAGATTTTTCTTTTTGATTCTAAACATGTCTACTAAGTGTATTTCACCTTATAAAAGTGTCAGAACGTGAAAAAAAAAGTTTTGAAAAAATGCCATTGGTAATGCATTAGACACGATAATTTCGCTCAAAACATAAGATTTAGGCCCTTTTCAGCCGTTCTGCGCTTACTACGAACTTTGCCATTAAAAATCGAGTTTTGATCAAAGATTTTTCTTTTTGATTCTAAACATGTCTACTAAGTGTATTTCACCTTATAAAAGTGTCAGAACGTGAAAAAAAAAGTTTTGAAAAAATGCCATTGGTAATGCATTAGACACGATAATTTCGCTCAAAACATAAGATTTAGGCCCTTTTCAGCCGTTCTGCGCTTACTACGAACTTTGCCATTAAAAATCGAGTTTTGATCAAAGATTTTTCTTTTTGATTCTAAACATGTCTACTAAGTGTATTTCACCTTATAAAAGTGTCAGAACGTGAAAAAAAAAGTTTTGAAAAAATGCCATTGGTAATGCATTAGACACGATAATTTCGCTCAAAACATAAGATTTAGGCCCTTTTCAGCCGTTCTGCGCTTACTACGAACTTTGCCATTAAAAATCGAGTTTTGATCAAAGATTTTTCTTTTTGATTCTAAACATGTCTACTAAGTGTATTTCACCTTATAAAAGTGTCAGAACGTGAAAAAAAAAGTTTTGAAAAAATGCCATTGGTAATGCATTAGACACGATAATTTCGCTCAAAACATAAGATTTAGGCCCTTTTCAGCCGTTCTGCGCTTACTACGAACTTTGCCATTAAAAATCGAGTTTTGATCAAAGATTTTTCTTTTTGATTCTAAACATGTCTACTAAGTGTATTTCACCTTATAAAAGTGTCAGAACGTGAAAAAAAAAGTTTTGAAAAAATGCCATTGGTAATGCATTAGACACGATAATTTCGCTCAAAACATAAGATTTAGGCCCTTTTCAGCCGTTCTGCGCTTACTACGAACTTTGCCATTAAAAATCGAGTTTTGATCAAAGATTTTTCTTTTTGATTCTAAACATGTCTACTAAGTGTATTTCACCTTATAAAAGTGTCAGAACGTGAAAAAAAAAGTTTTGAAAAAATGCCATTGGTAATGCATTAGACACGATAATTTCGCTCAAAACATAAGATTTAGGCCCTTTTCAGCCGTTCTGCGCTTACTACGAACTTTGCCATTAAAAATCGAGTTTTGATCAAAGATTTTTCTTTTTGATTCTAAACATGTCTACTAAGTGTATTTCACCTTATAAAAGTGTCAGAACGTGAAAAAAAAAGTTTTGAAAAAATGCCATTGGTAATGCATTAGACACGATAATTTCGCTCAAAACATAAGATTTAGGCCCTTTTCAGCCGTTCTGCGCTTACTACGAACTTTGCCATTAAAAATCGAGTTTTGATCAAAGATTTTTCTTTTTGATTCTAAACATGTCTACTAAGTGTATTTCACCTTATAAAAGTGTCAGAACGTGAAAAAAAAAGTTTTGAAAAAATGCCATTGGTAATGCATTAGACACGATAATTTCGCTCAAAACATAAGATTTAGGCCCTTTTCAGCCGTTCTGCGCTTACTACGAACTTTGCCATTAAAAATCGAGTTTTGATCAAAGATTTTTCTTTTTGATTCTAAACATGTCTACTAAGTGTATTTCACCTTATAAAAGTGTCAGAACGTGAAAAAAAAAGTTTTGAAAAAATGCCATTGGTAATGCATTAGACACGATAATTTCGCTCAAAACATAAGATTTAGGCCCTTTTCAGCCGTTCTGCGCTTACTACGAACTTTGCCATTAAAAATCGAGTTTTGATCAAAGATTTTTCTTTTTGATTCTAAACATGTCTACTAAGTGTATTTCACCTTATAAAAGTGTCAGAACGTGAAAAAAAAAGTTTTGAAAAAATGCCATTGGTAATGCATTAGACACGATAATTTCGCTCAAAACATAAGATTTAGGCCCTTTTCAGCCGTTCTGCGCTTACTACGAACTTTGCCATTAAAAATCGAGTTTTGATCAAAGATTTTTCTTTTTGATTCTAAACATGTCTACTAAGTGTATTTCACCTTATAAAAGTGTCAGAACGTGAAAAAAAAAGTTTTGAAAAAATGCCATTGGTAATGCATTAGACACGATAATTTCGCTCAAAACATAAGATTTAGGCCCTTTTCAGCCGTTCTGCGCTTACTACGAACTTTGCCATTAAAAATCGAGTTTTGATCAAAGATTTTTCTTTTTGATTCTAAACATGTCTACTAAGTGTATTTCACCTTATAAAAGTGTCAGAACGTGAAAAAAAAAGTTTTGAAAAAATGCCATTGGTAATGCATTAGACACGATAATTTCGCTCAAAACATAAGATTTAGGCCCTTTTCAGCCGTTCTGCGCTTACTACGAACTTTGCCATTAAAAATCGAGTTTTGATCAAAGATTTTTCTTTTTGATTCTAAACATGTCTACTAAGTGTATTTCACCTTATAAAAGTGTCAGAACGTGAAAAAAAAAGTTTTGAAAAAATGCCATTGGTAATGCATTAGACACGATAATTTCGCTCAAAACATAAGATTTAGGCCCTTTTCAGCCGTTCTGCGCTTACTACGAACTTTGCCATTAAAAATCGAGTTTTGATCAAAGATTTTTCTTTTTGATTCTAAACATGTCTACTAAGTGTATTTCACCTTATAAAAGTGTCAGAACGTGAAAAAAAAAGTTTTGAAAAAATGCCATTGGTAATGCATTAGACACGATAATTTCGCTCAAAACATAAGATTTAGGCCCTTTTCAGCCGTTCTGCGCTTACTACGAACTTTGCCATTAAAAATCGAGTTTTGATCAAAGATTTTTCTTTTTGATTCTAAACATGTCTACTAAGTGTATTTCACCTTATAAAAGTGTCAGAACGTGAAAAAAAAAGTTTTGAAAAAATGCCATTGGTAATGCATTAGACACGATAATTTCGCTCAAAACATAAGATTTAGGCCCTTTTCAGCCGTTCTGCGCTTACTACGAACTTTGCCATTAAAAATCGAGTTTTGATCAAAGATTTTTCTTTTTGATTCTAAACATGTCTACTAAGTGTATTTCACCTTATAAAAGTGTCAGAACGTGAAAAAAAAAGTTTTGAAAAAATGCCATTGGTAATGCATTAGACACGATAATTTCGCTCAAAACATAAGATTTAGGCCCTTTTCAGCCGTTCTGCGCTTACTACGAACTTTGCCATTAAAAATCGAGTTTTGATCAAAGATTTTTCTTTTTGATTCTAAACATGTCTACTAAGTGTATTTCACCTTATAAAAGTGTCAGAACGTGAAAAAAAAAGTTTTGAAAAAATGCCATTGGTAATGCATTAGACACGATAATTTCGCTCAAAACATAAGATTTAGGCCCTTTTCAGCCGTTCTGCGCTTACTACGAACTTTGCCATTAAAAATCGAGTTTTGATCAAAGATTTTTCTTTTTGATTCTAAACATGTCTACTAAGTGTATTTCACCTTATAAAAGTGTCAGAACGTGAAAAAAAAAGTTTTGAAAAAATGCCATTGGTAATGCATTAGACACGATAATTTCGCTCAAAACATAAGATTTAGGCCCTTTTCAGCCGTTCTGCGCTTACTACGAACTTTGCCATTAAAAATCGAGTTTTGATCAAAGATTTTTCTTTTTGATTCTAAACATGTCTACTAAGTGTATTTCACCTTATAAAAGTGTCAGAACGTGAAAAAAAAAGTTTTGAAAAAATGCCATTGGTAATGCATTAGACACGATAATTTCGCTCAAAACATAAGATTTAGGCCCTTTTCAGCCGTTCTGCGCTTACTACGAACTTTGCCATTAAAAATCGAGTTTTGATCAAAGATTTTTCTTTTTGATTCTAAACATGTCTACTAAGTGTATTTCACCTTATAAAAGTGTCAGAACGTGAAAAAAAAAGTTTTGAAAAAATGCCATTGGTAATGCATTAGACACGATAATTTCGCTCAAAACATAAGATTTAGGCCCTTTTCAGCCGTTCTGCGCTTACTACGAACTTTGCCATTAAAAATCGAGTTTTGATCAAAGATTTTTCTTTTTGATTCTAAACATGTCTACTAAGTGTATTTCACCTTATAAAAGTGTCAGAACGTGAAAAAAAAAGTTTTGAAAAAATGCCATTGGTAATGCATTAGACACGATAATTTCGCTCAAAACATAAGATTTAGGCCCTTTTCAGCCGTTCTGCGCTTACTACGAACTTTGCCATTAAAAATCGAGTTTTGATCAAAGATTTTTCTTTTTGATTCTAAACATGTCTACTAAGTGTATTTCACCTTATAAAAGTGTCAGAACGTGAAAAAAAAAGTTTTGAAAAAATGCCATTGGTAATGCATTAGACACGATAATTTCGCTCAAAACATAAGATTTAGGCCCTTTTCAGCCGTTCTGCGCTTACTACGAACTTTGCCATTAAAAATCGAGTTTTGATCAAAGATTTTTCTTTTTGATTCTAAACATGTCTACTAAGTGTATTTCACCTTATAAAAGTGTCAGAACGTGAAAAAAAAAGTTTTGAAAAAATGCCATTGGTAATGCATTAGACACGATAATTTCGCTCAAAACATAAGATTTAGGCCCTTTTCAGCCGTTCTGCGCTTACTACGAACTTTGCCATTAAAAATCGAGTTTTGATCAAAGATTTTTCTTTTTGATTCTAAACATGTCTACTAAGTGTATTTCACCTTATAAAAGTGTCAGAACGTGAAAAAAAAAGTTTTGAAAAAATGCCATTGGTAATGCATTAGACACGATAATTTCGCTCAAAACATAAGATTTAGGCCCTTTTCAGCCGTTCTGCGCTTACTACGAACTTTGCCATTAAAAATCGAGTTTTGATCAAAGATTTTTCTTTTTGATTCTAAACATGTCTACTAAGTGTATTTCACCTTATAAAAGTGTCAGAACGTGAAAAAAAAAGTTTTGAAAAAATGCCATTGGTAATGCATTAGACACGATAATTTCGCTCAAAACATAAGATTTAGGCCCTTTTCAGCCGTTCTGCGCTTACTACGAACTTTGCCATTAAAAATCGAGTTTTGATCAAAGATTTTTCTTTTTGATTCTAAACATGTCTACTAAGTGTATTTCACCTTATAAAAGTGTCAGAACGTGAAAAAAAAAGTTTTGAAAAAATGCCATTGGTAATGCATTAGACACGATAATTTCGCTCAAAACATAAGATTTAGGCCCTTTTCAGCCGTTCTGCGCTTACTACGAACTTTGCCATTAAAAATCGAGTTTTGATCAAAGATTTTTCTTTTTGATTCTAAACATGTCTACTAAGTGTATTTCACCTTATAAAAGTGTCAGAACGTGAAAAAAAAAGTTTTGAAAAAATGCCATTGGTAATGCATTAGACACGATAATTTCGCTCAAAACATAAGATTTAGGCCCTTTTCAGCCGTTCTGCGCTTACTACGAACTTTGCCATTAAAAATCGAGTTTTGATCAAAGATTTTTCTTTTTGATTCTAAACATGTCTACTAAGTGTATTTCACCTTATAAAAGTGTCAGAACGTGAAAAAAAAAGTTTTGAAAAAATGCCATTGGTAATGCATTAGACACGATAATTTCGCTCAAAACATAAGATTTAGGCCCTTTTCAGCCGTTCTGCGCTTACTACGAACTTTGCCATTAAAAATCGAGTTTTGATCAAAGATTTTTCTTTTTGATTCTAAACATGTCTACTAAGTGTATTTCACCTTATAAAAGTGTCAGAACGTGAAAAAAAAAGTTTTGAAAAAATGCCATTGGTAATGCATTAGACACGATAATTTCGCTCAAAACATAAGATTTAGGCCCTTTTCAGCCGTTCTGCGCTTACTACGAACTTTGCCATTAAAAATCGAGTTTTGATCAAAGATTTTTCTTTTTGATTCTAAACATGTCTACTAAGTGTATTTCACCTTATAAAAGTGTCAGAACGTGAAAAAAAAAGTTTTGAAAAAATGCCATTGGTAATGCATTAGACACGATAATTTCGCTCAAAACATAAGATTTAGGCCCTTTTCAGCCGTTCTGCGCTTACTACGAACTTTGCCATTAAAAATCGAGTTTTGATCAAAGATTTTTCTTTTTGATTCTAAACATGTCTACTAAGTGTATTTCACCTTATAAAAGTGTCAGAACGTGAAAAAAAAAGTTTTGAAAAAATGCCATTGGTAATGCATTAGACACGATAATTTCGCTCAAAACATAAGATTTAGGCCCTTTTCAGCCGTTCTGCGCTTACTACGAACTTTGCCATTAAAAATCGAGTTTTGATCAAAGATTTTTCTTTTTGATTCTAAACATGTCTACTAAGTGTATTTCACCTTATAAAAGTGTCAGAACGTGAAAAAAAAAGTTTTGAAAAAATGCCATTGGTAATGCATTAGACACGATAATTTCGCTCAAAACATAAGATTTAGGCCCTTTTCAGCCGTTCTGCGCTTACTACGAACTTTGCCATTAAAAATCGAGTTTTGATCAAAGATTTTTCTTTTTGATTCTAAACATGTCTACTAAGTGTATTTCACCTTATAAAAGTGTCAGAACGTGAAAAAAAAAGTTTTGAAAAAATGCCATTGGTAATGCATTAGACACGATAATTTCGCTCAAAACATAAGATTTAGGCCCTTTTCAGCCGTTCTGCGCTTACTACGAACTTTGCCATTAAAAATCGAGTTTTGATCAAAGATTTTTCTTTTTGATTCTAAACATGTCTACTAAGTGTATTTCACCTTATAAAAGTGTCAGAACGTGAAAAAAAAAGTTTTGAAAAAATGCCATTGGTAATGCATTAGACACGATAATTTCGCTCAAAACATAAGATTTAGGCCCTTTTCAGCCGTTCTGCGCTTACTACGAACTTTGCCATTAAAAATCGAGTTTTGATCAAAGATTTTTCTTTTTGATTCTAAACATGTCTACTAAGTGTATTTCACCTTATAAAAGTGTCAGAACGTGAAAAAAAAAGTTTTGAAAAAATGCCATTGGTAATGCATTAGACACGATAATTTCGCTCAAAACATAAGATTTAGGCCCTTTTCAGCCGTTCTGCGCTTACTACGAACTTTGCCATTAAAAATCGAGTTTTGATCAAAGATTTTTCTTTTTGATTCTAAACATGTCTACTAAGTGTATTTCACCTTATAAAAGTGTCAGAACGTGAAAAAAAAAGTTTTGAAAAAATGCCATTGGTAATGCATTAGACACGATAATTTCGCTCAAAACATAAGATTTAGGCCCTTTTCAGCCGTTCTGCGCTTACTACGAACTTTGCCATTAAAAATCGAGTTTTGATCAAAGATTTTTCTTTTTGATTCTAAACATGTCTACTAAGTGTATTTCACCTTATAAAAGTGTCAGAACGTGAAAAAAAAAGTTTTGAAAAAATGCCATTGGTAATGCATTAGACACGATAATTTCGCTCAAAACATAAGATTTAGGCCCTTTTCAGCCGTTCTGCGCTTACTACGAACTTTGCCATTAAAAATCGAGTTTTGATCAAAGATTTTTCTTTTTGATTCTAAACATGTCTACTAAGTGTATTTCACCTTATAAAAGTGTCAGAACGTGAAAAAAAAAGTTTTGAAAAAATGCCATTGGTAATGCATTAGACACGATAATTTCGCTCAAAACATAAGATTTAGGCCCTTTTCAGCCGTTCTGCGCTTACTACGAACTTTGCCATTAAAAATCGAGTTTTGATCAAAGATTTTTCTTTTTGATTCTAAACATGTCTACTAAGTGTATTTCACCTTATAAAAGTGTCAGAACGTGAAAAAAAAAGTTTTGAAAAAATGCCATTGGTAATGCATTAGACACGATAATTTCGCTCAAAACATAAGATTTAGGCCCTTTTCAGCCGTTCTGCGCTTACTACGAACTTTGCCATTAAAAATCGAGTTTTGATCAAAGATTTTTCTTTTTGATTCTAAACATGTCTACTAAGTGTATTTCACCTTATAAAAGTGTCAGAACGTGAAAAAAAAAGTTTTGAAAAAATGCCATTGGTAATGCATTAGACACGATAATTTCGCTCAAAACATAAGATTTAGGCCCTTTTCAGCCGTTCTGCGCTTACTACGAACTTTGCCATTAAAAATCGAGTTTTGATCAAAGATTTTTCTTTTTGATTCTAAACATGTCTACTAAGTGTATTTCACCTTATAAAAGTGTCAGAACGTGAAAAAAAAAGTTTTGAAAAAATGCCATTGGTAATGCATTAGACACGATAATTTCGCTCAAAACATAAGATTTAGGCCCTTTTCAGCCGTTCTGCGCTTACTACGAACTTTGCCATTAAAAATCGAGTTTTGATCAAAGATTTTTCTTTTTGATTCTAAACATGTCTACTAAGTGTATTTCACCTTATAAAAGTGTCAGAACGTGAAAAAAAAAGTTTTGAAAAAATGCCATTGGTAATGCATTAGACACGATAATTTCGCTCAAAACATAAGATTTAGGCCCTTTTCAGCCGTTCTGCGCTTACTACGAACTTTGCCATTAAAAATCGAGTTTTGATCAAAGATTTTTCTTTTTGATTCTAAACATGTCTACTAAGTGTATTTCACCTTATAAAAGTGTCAGAACGTGAAAAAAAAAGTTTTGAAAAAATGCCATTGGTAATGCATTAGACACGATAATTTCGCTCAAAACATAAGATTTAGGCCCTTTTCAGCCGTTCTGCGCTTACTACGAACTTTGCCATTAAAAATCGAGTTTTGATCAAAGATTTTTCTTTTTGATTCTAAACATGTCTACTAAGTGTATTTCACCTTATAAAAGTGTCAGAACGTGAAAAAAAAAGTTTTGAAAAAATGCCATTGGTAATGCATTAGACACGATAATTTCGCTCAAAACATAAGATTTAGGCCCTTTTCAGCCGTTCTGCGCTTACTACGAACTTTGCCATTAAAAATCGAGTTTTGATCAAAGATTTTTCTTTTTGATTCTAAACATGTCTACTAAGTGTATTTCACCTTATAAAAGTGTCAGAACGTGAAAAAAAAAGTTTTGAAAAAATGCCATTGGTAATGCATTAGACACGATAATTTCGCTCAAAACATAAGATTTAGGCCCTTTTCAGCCGTTCTGCGCTTACTACGAACTTTGCCATTAAAAATCGAGTTTTGATCAAAGATTTTTCTTTTTGATTCTAAACATGTCTACTAAGTGTATTTCACCTTATAAAAGTGTCAGAACGTGAAAAAAAAAGTTTTGAAAAAATGCCATTGGTAATGCATTAGACACGATAATTTCGCTCAAAACATAAGATTTAGGCCCTTTTCAGCCGTTCTGCGCTTACTACGAACTTTGCCATTAAAAATCGAGTTTTGATCAAAGATTTTTCTTTTTGATTCTAAACATGTCTACTAAGTGTATTTCACCTTATAAAAGTGTCAGAACGTGAAAAAAAAAGTTTTGAAAAAATGCCATTGGTAATGCATTAGACACGATAATTTCGCTCAAAACATAAGATTTAGGCCCTTTTCAGCCGTTCTGCGCTTACTACGAACTTTGCCATTAAAAATCGAGTTTTGATCAAAGATTTTTCTTTTTGATTCTAAACATGTCTACTAAGTGTATTTCACCTTATAAAAGTGTCAGAACGTGAAAAAAAAAGTTTTGAAAAAATGCCATTGGTAATGCATTAGACACGATAATTTCGCTCAAAACATAAGATTTAGGCCCTTTTCAGCCGTTCTGCGCTTACTACGAACTTTGCCATTAAAAATCGAGTTTTGATCAAAGATTTTTCTTTTTGATTCTAAACATGTCTACTAAGTGTATTTCACCTTATAAAAGTGTCAGAACGTGAAAAAAAAAGTTTTGAAAAAATGCCATTGGTAATGCATTAGACACGATAATTTCGCTCAAAACATAAGATTTAGGCCCTTTTCAGCCGTTCTGCGCTTACTACGAACTTTGCCATTAAAAATCGAGTTTTGATCAAAGATTTTTCTTTTTGATTCTAAACATGTCTACTAAGTGTATTTCACCTTATAAAAGTGTCAGAACGTGAAAAAAAAAGTTTTGAAAAAATGCCATTGGTAATGCATTAGACACGATAATTTCGCTCAAAACATAAGATTTAGGCCCTTTTCAGCCGTTCTGCGCTTACTACGAACTTTGCCATTAAAAATCGAGTTTTGATCAAAGATTTTTCTTTTTGATTCTAAACATGTCTACTAAGTGTATTTCACCTTATAAAAGTGTCAGAACGTGAAAAAAAAAGTTTTGAAAAAATGCCATTGGTAATGCATTAGACACGATAATTTCGCTCAAAACATAAGATTTAGGCCCTTTTCAGCCGTTCTGCGCTTACTACGAACTTTGCCATTAAAAATCGAGTTTTGATCAAAGATTTTTCTTTTTGATTCTAAACATGTCTACTAAGTGTATTTCACCTTATAAAAGTGTCAGAACGTGAAAAAAAAAGTTTTGAAAAAATGCCATTGGTAATGCATTAGACACGATAATTTCGCTCAAAACATAAGATTTAGGCCCTTTTCAGCCGTTCTGCGCTTACTACGAACTTTGCCATTAAAAATCGAGTTTTGATCAAAGATTTTTCTTTTTGATTCTAAACATGTCTACTAAGTGTATTTCACCTTATAAAAGTGTCAGAACGTGAAAAAAAAAGTTTTGAAAAAATGCCATTGGTAATGCATTAGACACGATAATTTCGCTCAAAACATAAGATTTAGGCCCTTTTCAGCCGTTCTGCGCTTACTACGAACTTTGCCATTAAAAATCGAGTTTTGATCAAAGATTTTTCTTTTTGATTCTAAACATGTCTACTAAGTGTATTTCACCTTATAAAAGTGTCAGAACGTGAAAAAAAAAGTTTTGAAAAAATGCCATTGGTAATGCATTAGACACGATAATTTCGCTCAAAACATAAGATTTAGGCCCTTTTCAGCCGTTCTGCGCTTACTACGAACTTTGCCATTAAAAATCGAGTTTTGATCAAAGATTTTTCTTTTTGATTCTAAACATGTCTACTAAGTGTATTTCACCTTATAAAAGTGTCAGAACGTGAAAAAAAAAGTTTTGAAAAAATGCCATTGGTAATGCATTAGACACGATAATTTCGCTCAAAACATAAGATTTAGGCCCTTTTCAGCCGTTCTGCGCTTACTACGAACTTTGCCATTAAAAATCGAGTTTTGATCAAAGATTTTTCTTTTTGATTCTAAACATGTCTACTAAGTGTATTTCACCTTATAAAAGTGTCAGAACGTGAAAAAAAAAGTTTTGAAAAAATGCCATTGGTAATGCATTAGACACGATAATTTCGCTCAAAACATAAGATTTAGGCCCTTTTCAGCCGTTCTGCGCTTACTACGAACTTTGCCATTAAAAATCGAGTTTTGATCAAAGATTTTTCTTTTTGATTCTAAACATGTCTACTAAGTGTATTTCACCTTATAAAAGTGTCAGAACGTGAAAAAAAAAGTTTTGAAAAAATGCCATTGGTAATGCATTAGACACGATAATTTCGCTCAAAACATAAGATTTAGGCCCTTTTCAGCCGTTCTGCGCTTACTACGAACTTTGCCATTAAAAATCGAGTTTTGATCAAAGATTTTTCTTTTTGATTCTAAACATGTCTACTAAGTGTATTTCACCTTATAAAAGTGTCAGAACGTGAAAAAAAAAGTTTTGAAAAAATGCCATTGGTAATGCATTAGACACGATAATTTCGCTCAAAACATAAGATTTAGGCCCTTTTCAGCCGTTCTGCGCTTACTACGAACTTTGCCATTAAAAATCGAGTTTTGATCAAAGATTTTTCTTTTTGATTCTAAACATGTCTACTAAGTGTATTTCACCTTATAAAAGTGTCAGAACGTGAAAAAAAAAGTTTTGAAAAAATGCCATTGGTAATGCATTAGACACGATAATTTCGCTCAAAACATAAGATTTAGGCCCTTTTCAGCCGTTCTGCGCTTACTACGAACTTTGCCATTAAAAATCGAGTTTTGATCAAAGATTTTTCTTTTTGATTCTAAACATGTCTACTAAGTGTATTTCACCTTATAAAAGTGTCAGAACGTGAAAAAAAAAGTTTTGAAAAAATGCCATTGGTAATGCATTAGACACGATAATTTCGCTCAAAACATAAGATTTAGGCCCTTTTCAGCCGTTCTGCGCTTACTACGAACTTTGCCATTAAAAATCGAGTTTTGATCAAAGATTTTTCTTTTTGATTCTAAACATGTCTACTAAGTGTATTTCACCTTATAAAAGTGTCAGAACGTGAAAAAAAAAGTTTTGAAAAAATGCCATTGGTAATGCATTAGACACGATAATTTCGCTCAAAACATAAGATTTAGGCCCTTTTCAGCCGTTCTGCGCTTACTACGAACTTTGCCATTAAAAATCGAGTTTTGATCAAAGATTTTTCTTTTTGATTCTAAACATGTCTACTAAGTGTATTTCACCTTATAAAAGTGTCAGAACGTGAAAAAAAAAGTTTTGAAAAAATGCCATTGGTAATGCATTAGACACGATAATTTCGCTCAAAACATAAGATTTAGGCCCTTTTCAGCCGTTCTGCGCTTACTACGAACTTTGCCATTAAAAATCGAGTTTTGATCAAAGATTTTTCTTTTTGATTCTAAACATGTCTACTAAGTGTATTTCACCTTATAAAAGTGTCAGAACGTGAAAAAAAAAGTTTTGAAAAAATGCCATTGGTAATGCATTAGACACGATAATTTCGCTCAAAACATAAGATTTAGGCCCTTTTCAGCCGTTCTGCGCTTACTACGAACTTTGCCATTAAAAATCGAGTTTTGATCAAAGATTTTTCTTTTTGATTCTAAACATGTCTACTAAGTGTATTTCACCTTATAAAAGTGTCAGAACGTGAAAAAAAAAGTTTTGAAAAAATGCCATTGGTAATGCATTAGACACGATAATTTCGCTCAAAACATAAGATTTAGGCCCTTTTCAGCCGTTCTGCGCTTACTACGAACTTTGCCATTAAAAATCGAGTTTTGATCAAAGATTTTTCTTTTTGATTCTAAACATGTCTACTAAGTGTATTTCACCTTATAAAAGTGTCAGAACGTGAAAAAAAAAGTTTTGAAAAAATGCCATTGGTAATGCATTAGACACGATAATTTCGCTCAAAACATAAGATTTAGGCCCTTTTCAGCCGTTCTGCGCTTACTACGAACTTTGCCATTAAAAATCGAGTTTTGATCAAAGATTTTTCTTTTTGATTCTAAACATGTCTACTAAGTGTATTTCACCTTATAAAAGTGTCAGAACGTGAAAAAAAAAGTTTTGAAAAAATGCCATTGGTAATGCATTAGACACGATAATTTCGCTCAAAACATAAGATTTAGGCCCTTTTCAGCCGTTCTGCGCTTACTACGAACTTTGCCATTAAAAATCGAGTTTTGATCAAAGATTTTTCTTTTTGATTCTAAACATGTCTACTAAGTGTATTTCACCTTATAAAAGTGTCAGAACGTGAAAAAAAAAGTTTTGAAAAAATGCCATTGGTAATGCATTAGACACGATAATTTCGCTCAAAACATAAGATTTAGGCCCTTTTCAGCCGTTCTGCGCTTACTACGAACTTTGCCATTAAAAATCGAGTTTTGATCAAAGATTTTTCTTTTTGATTCTAAACATGTCTACTAAGTGTATTTCACCTTATAAAAGTGTCAGAACGTGAAAAAAAAAGTTTTGAAAAAATGCCATTGGTAATGCATTAGACACGATAATTTCGCTCAAAACATAAGATTTAGGCCCTTTTCAGCCGTTCTGCGCTTACTACGAACTTTGCCATTAAAAATCGAGTTTTGATCAAAGATTTTTCTTTTTGATTCTAAACATGTCTACTAAGTGTATTTCACCTTATAAAAGTGTCAGAACGTGAAAAAAAAAGTTTTGAAAAAATGCCATTGGTAATGCATTAGACACGATAATTTCGCTCAAAACATAAGATTTAGGCCCTTTTCAGCCGTTCTGCGCTTACTACGAACTTTGCCATTAAAAATCGAGTTTTGATCAAAGATTTTTCTTTTTGATTCTAAACATGTCTACTAAGTGTATTTCACCTTATAAAAGTGTCAGAACGTGAAAAAAAAAGTTTTGAAAAAATGCCATTGGTAATGCATTAGACACGATAATTTCGCTCAAAACATAAGATTTAGGCCCTTTTCAGCCGTTCTGCGCTTACTACGAACTTTGCCATTAAAAATCGAGTTTTGATCAAAGATTTTTCTTTTTGATTCTAAACATGTCTACTAAGTGTATTTCACCTTATAAAAGTGTCAGAACGTGAAAAAAAAAGTTTTGAAAAAATGCCATTGGTAATGCATTAGACACGATAATTTCGCTCAAAACATAAGATTTAGGCCCTTTTCAGCCGTTCTGCGCTTACTACGAACTTTGCCATTAAAAATCGAGTTTTGATCAAAGATTTTTCTTTTTGATTCTAAACATGTCTACTAAGTGTATTTCACCTTATAAAAGTGTCAGAACGTGAAAAAAAAAGTTTTGAAAAAATGCCATTGGTAATGCATTAGACACGATAATTTCGCTCAAAACATAAGATTTAGGCCCTTTTCAGCCGTTCTGCGCTTACTACGAACTTTGCCATTAAAAATCGAGTTTTGATCAAAGATTTTTCTTTTTGATTCTAAACATGTCTACTAAGTGTATTTCACCTTATAAAAGTGTCAGAACGTGAAAAAAAAAGTTTTGAAAAAATGCCATTGGTAATGCATTAGACACGATAATTTCGCTCAAAACATAAGATTTAGGCCCTTTTCAGCCGTTCTGCGCTTACTACGAACTTTGCCATTAAAAATCGAGTTTTGATCAAAGATTTTTCTTTTTGATTCTAAACATGTCTACTAAGTGTATTTCACCTTATAAAAGTGTCAGAACGTGAAAAAAAAAGTTTTGAAAAAATGCCATTGGTAATGCATTAGACACGATAATTTCGCTCAAAACATAAGATTTAGGCCCTTTTCAGCCGTTCTGCGCTTACTACGAACTTTGCCATTAAAAATCGAGTTTTGATCAAAGATTTTTCTTTTTGATTCTAAACATGTCTACTAAGTGTATTTCACCTTATAAAAGTGTCAGAACGTGAAAAAAAAAGTTTTGAAAAAATGCCATTGGTAATGCATTAGACACGATAATTTCGCTCAAAACATAAGATTTAGGCCCTTTTCAGCCGTTCTGCGCTTACTACGAACTTTGCCATTAAAAATCGAGTTTTGATCAAAGATTTTTCTTTTTGATTCTAAACATGTCTACTAAGTGTATTTCACCTTATAAAAGTGTCAGAACGTGAAAAAAAAAGTTTTGAAAAAATGCCATTGGTAATGCATTAGACACGATAATTTCGCTCAAAACATAAGATTTAGGCCCTTTTCAGCCGTTCTGCGCTTACTACGAACTTTGCCATTAAAAATCGAGTTTTGATCAAAGATTTTTCTTTTTGATTCTAAACATGTCTACTAAGTGTATTTCACCTTATAAAAGTGTCAGAACGTGAAAAAAAAAGTTTTGAAAAAATGCCATTGGTAATGCATTAGACACGATAATTTCGCTCAAAACATAAGATTTAGGCCCTTTTCAGCCGTTCTGCGCTTACTACGAACTTTGCCATTAAAAATCGAGTTTTGATCAAAGAT
The DNA here is from genome assembly GCA_019207045.1 of Branchiostoma floridae x Branchiostoma belcheri. Lineage (NCBI taxonomy): Eukaryota > Metazoa > Chordata > Leptocardii > Amphioxiformes > Branchiostomatidae > Branchiostoma > Branchiostoma floridae x Branchiostoma belcheri. The sequence goes on along the minus strand of CM033034.1, from coordinate 22,772,347 downwards.
TTTTCTTTTTGATTCTAAACATGTCTACTAAGTGTATTTCACCTTATAAAAGTGTCAGAACGTGAAAAAAAAAGTTTTGAAAAAATGCCATTGGTAATGCATTAGACACGATAATTTCGCTCAAAACATAAGATTTAGGCCCTTTTCAGCCGTTCTGCGCTTACTACGAACTTTGCCATTAAAAATCGAGTTTTGATCAAAGATTTTTCTTTTTGATTCTAAACATGTCTACTAAGTGTATTTCACCTTATAAAAGTGTCAGAACGTGAAAAAAAAAGTTTTGAAAAAATGCCATTGGTAATGCATTAGACACGATAATTTCGCTCAAAACATAAGATTTAGGCCCTTTTCAGCCGTTCTGCGCTTACTACGAACTTTGCCATTAAAAATCGAGTTTTGATCAAAGATTTTTCTTTTTGATTCTAAACATGTCTACTAAGTGTATTTCACCTTATAAAAGTGTCAGAACGTGAAAAAAAAAGTTTTGAAAAAATGCCATTGGTAATGCATTAGACACGATAATTTCGCTCAAAACATAAGATTTAGGCCCTTTTCAGCCGTTCTGCGCTTACTACGAACTTTGCCATTAAAAATCGAGTTTTGATCAAAGATTTTTCTTTTTGATTCTAAACATGTCTACTAAGTGTATTTCACCTTATAAAAGTGTCAGAACGTGAAAAAAAAAGTTTTGAAAAAATGCCATTGGTAATGCATTAGACACGATAATTTCGCTCAAAACATAAGATTTAGGCCCTTTTCAGCCGTTCTGCGCTTACTACGAACTTTGCCATTAAAAATCGAGTTTTGATCAAAGATTTTTCTTTTTGATTCTAAACATGTCTACTAAGTGTATTTCACCTTATAAAAGTGTCAGAACGTGAAAAAAAAAGTTTTGAAAAAATGCCATTGGTAATGCATTAGACACGATAATTTCGCTCAAAACATAAGATTTAGGCCCTTTTCAGCCGTTCTGCGCTTACTACGAACTTTGCCATTAAAAATCGAGTTTTGATCAAAGATTTTTCTTTTTGATTCTAAACATGTCTACTAAGTGTATTTCACCTTATAAAAGTGTCAGAACGTGAAAAAAAAAGTTTTGAAAAAATGCCATTGGTAATGCATTAGACACGATAATTTCGCTCAAAACATAAGATTTAGGCCCTTTTCAGCCGTTCTGCGCTTACTACGAACTTTGCCATTAAAAATCGAGTTTTGATCAAAGATTTTTCTTTTTGATTCTAAACATGTCTACTAAGTGTATTTCACCTTATAAAAGTGTCAGAACGTGAAAAAAAAAGTTTTGAAAAAATGCCATTGGTAATGCATTAGACACGATAATTTCGCTCAAAACATAAGATTTAGGCCCTTTTCAGCCGTTCTGCGCTTACTACGAACTTTGCCATTAAAAATCGAGTTTTGATCAAAGATTTTTCTTTTTGATTCTAAACATGTCTACTAAGTGTATTTCACCTTATAAAAGTGTCAGAACGTGAAAAAAAAAGTTTTGAAAAAATGCCATTGGTAATGCATTAGACACGATAATTTCGCTCAAAACATAAGATTTAGGCCCTTTTCAGCCGTTCTGCGCTTACTACGAACTTTGCCATTAAAAATCGAGTTTTGATCAAAGATTTTTCTTTTTGATTCTAAACATGTCTACTAAGTGTATTTCACCTTATAAAAGTGTCAGAACGTGAAAAAAAAAGTTTTGAAAAAATGCCATTGGTAATGCATTAGACACGATAATTTCGCTCAAAACATAAGATTTAGGCCCTTTTCAGCCGTTCTGCGCTTACTACGAACTTTGCCATTAAAAATCGAGTTTTGATCAAAGATTTTTCTTTTTGATTCTAAACATGTCTACTAAGTGTATTTCACCTTATAAAAGTGTCAGAACGTGAAAAAAAAAGTTTTGAAAAAATGCCATTGGTAATGCATTAGACACGATAATTTCGCTCAAAACATAAGATTTAGGCCCTTTTCAGCCGTTCTGCGCTTACTACGAACTTTGCCATTAAAAATCGAGTTTTGATCAAAGATTTTTCTTTTTGATTCTAAACATGTCTACTAAGTGTATTTCACCTTATAAAAGTGTCAGAACGTGAAAAAAAAAGTTTTGAAAAAATGCCATTGGTAATGCATTAGACACGATAATTTCGCTCAAAACATAAGATTTAGGCCCTTTTCAGCCGTTCTGCGCTTACTACGAACTTTGCCATTAAAAATCGAGTTTTGATCAAAGATTTTTCTTTTTGATTCTAAACATGTCTACTAAGTGTATTTCACCTTATAAAAGTGTCAGAACGTGAAAAAAAAAGTTTTGAAAAAATGCCATTGGTAATGCATTAGACACGATAATTTCGCTCAAAACATAAGATTTAGGCCCTTTTCAGCCGTTCTGCGCTTACTACGAACTTTGCCATTAAAAATCGAGTTTTGATCAAAGATTTTTCTTTTTGATTCTAAACATGTCTACTAAGTGTATTTCACCTTATAAAAGTGTCAGAACGTGAAAAAAAAAGTTTTGAAAAAATGCCATTGGTAATGCATTAGACACGATAATTTCGCTCAAAACATAAGATTTAGGCCCTTTTCAGCCGTTCTGCGCTTACTACGAACTTTGCCATTAAAAATCGAGTTTTGATCAAAGATTTTTCTTTTTGATTCTAAACATGTCTACTAAGTGTATTTCACCTTATAAAAGTGTCAGAACGTGAAAAAAAAAGTTTTGAAAAAATGCCATTGGTAATGCATTAGACACGATAATTTCGCTCAAAACATAAGATTTAGGCCCTTTTCAGCCGTTCTGCGCTTACTACGAACTTTGCCATTAAAAATCGAGTTTTGATCAAAGATTTTTCTTTTTGATTCTAAACATGTCTACTAAGTGTATTTCACCTTATAAAAGTGTCAGAACGTGAAAAAAAAAGTTTTGAAAAAATGCCATTGGTAATGCATTAGACACGATAATTTCGCTCAAAACATAAGATTTAGGCCCTTTTCAGCCGTTCTGCGCTTACTACGAACTTTGCCATTAAAAATCGAGTTTTGATCAAAGATTTTTCTTTTTGATTCTAAACATGTCTACTAAGTGTATTTCACCTTATAAAAGTGTCAGAACGTGAAAAAAAAAGTTTTGAAAAAATGCCATTGGTAATGCATTAGACACGATAATTTCGCTCAAAACATAAGATTTAGGCCCTTTTCAGCCGTTCTGCGCTTACTACGAACTTTGCCATTAAAAATCGAGTTTTGATCAAAGATTTTTCTTTTTGATTCTAAACATGTCTACTAAGTGTATTTCACCTTATAAAAGTGTCAGAACGTGAAAAAAAAAGTTTTGAAAAAATGCCATTGGTAATGCATTAGACACGATAATTTCGCTCAAAACATAAGATTTAGGCCCTTTTCAGCCGTTCTGCGCTTACTACGAACTTTGCCATTAAAAATCGAGTTTTGATCAAAGATTTTTCTTTTTGATTCTAAACATGTCTACTAAGTGTATTTCACCTTATAAAAGTGTCAGAACGTGAAAAAAAAAGTTTTGAAAAAATGCCATTGGTAATGCATTAGACACGATAATTTCGCTCAAAACATAAGATTTAGGCCCTTTTCAGCCGTTCTGCGCTTACTACGAACTTTGCCATTAAAAATCGAGTTTTGATCAAAGATTTTTCTTTTTGATTCTAAACATGTCTACTAAGTGTATTTCACCTTATAAAAGTGTCAGAACGTGAAAAAAAAAGTTTTGAAAAAATGCCATTGGTAATGCATTAGACACGATAATTTCGCTCAAAACATAAGATTTAGGCCCTTTTCAGCCGTTCTGCGCTTACTACGAACTTTGCCATTAAAAATCGAGTTTTGATCAAAGATTTTTCTTTTTGATTCTAAACATGTCTACTAAGTGTATTTCACCTTATAAAAGTGTCAGAACGTGAAAAAAAAAGTTTTGAAAAAATGCCATTGGTAATGCATTAGACACGATAATTTCGCTCAAAACATAAGATTTAGGCCCTTTTCAGCCGTTCTGCGCTTACTACGAACTTTGCCATTAAAAATCGAGTTTTGATCAAAGATTTTTCTTTTTGATTCTAAACATGTCTACTAAGTGTATTTCACCTTATAAAAGTGTCAGAACGTGAAAAAAAAAGTTTTGAAAAAATGCCATTGGTAATGCATTAGACACGATAATTTCGCTCAAAACATAAGATTTAGGCCCTTTTCAGCCGTTCTGCGCTTACTACGAACTTTGCCATTAAAAATCGAGTTTTGATCAAAGATTTTTCTTTTTGATTCTAAACATGTCTACTAAGTGTATTTCACCTTATAAAAGTGTCAGAACGTGAAAAAAAAAGTTTTGAAAAAATGCCATTGGTAATGCATTAGACACGATAATTTCGCTCAAAACATAAGATTTAGGCCCTTTTCAGCCGTTCTGCGCTTACTACGAACTTTGCCATTAAAAATCGAGTTTTGATCAAAGATTTTTCTTTTTGATTCTAAACATGTCTACTAAGTGTATTTCACCTTATAAAAGTGTCAGAACGTGAAAAAAAAAGTTTTGAAAAAATGCCATTGGTAATGCATTAGACACGATAATTTCGCTCAAAACATAAGATTTAGGCCCTTTTCAGCCGTTCTGCGCTTACTACGAACTTTGCCATTAAAAATCGAGTTTTGATCAAAGATTTTTCTTTTTGATTCTAAACATGTCTACTAAGTGTATTTCACCTTATAAAAGTGTCAGAACGTGAAAAAAAAAGTTTTGAAAAAATGCCATTGGTAATGCATTAGACACGATAATTTCGCTCAAAACATAAGATTTAGGCCCTTTTCAGCCGTTCTGCGCTTACTACGAACTTTGCCATTAAAAATCGAGTTTTGATCAAAGATTTTTCTTTTTGATTCTAAACATGTCTACTAAGTGTATTTCACCTTATAAAAGTGTCAGAACGTGAAAAAAAAAGTTTTGAAAAAATGCCATTGGTAATGCATTAGACACGATAATTTCGCTCAAAACATAAGATTTAGGCCCTTTTCAGCCGTTCTGCGCTTACTACGAACTTTGCCATTAAAAATCGAGTTTTGATCAAAGATTTTTCTTTTTGATTCTAAACATGTCTACTAAGTGTATTTCACCTTATAAAAGTGTCAGAACGTGAAAAAAAAAGTTTTGAAAAAATGCCATTGGTAATGCATTAGACACGATAATTTCGCTCAAAACATAAGATTTAGGCCCTTTTCAGCCGTTCTGCGCTTACTACGAACTTTGCCATTAAAAATCGAGTTTTGATCAAAGATTTTTCTTTTTGATTCTAAACATGTCTACTAAGTGTATTTCACCTTATAAAAGTGTCAGAACGTGAAAAAAAAAGTTTTGAAAAAATGCCATTGGTAATGCATTAGACACGATAATTTCGCTCAAAACATAAGATTTAGGCCCTTTTCAGCCGTTCTGCGCTTACTACGAACTTTGCCATTAAAAATCGAGTTTTGATCAAAGATTTTTCTTTTTGATTCTAAACATGTCTACTAAGTGTATTTCACCTTATAAAAGTGTCAGAACGTGAAAAAAAAAGTTTTGAAAAAATGCCATTGGTAATGCATTAGACACGATAATTTCGCTCAAAACATAAGATTTAGGCCCTTTTCAGCCGTTCTGCGCTTACTACGAACTTTGCCATTAAAAATCGAGTTTTGATCAAAGATTTTTCTTTTTGATTCTAAACATGTCTACTAAGTGTATTTCACCTTATAAAAGTGTCAGAACGTGAAAAAAAAAGTTTTGAAAAAATGCCATTGGTAATGCATTAGACACGATAATTTCGCTCAAAACATAAGATTTAGGCCCTTTTCAGCCGTTCTGCGCTTACTACGAACTTTGCCATTAAAAATCGAGTTTTGATCAAAGATTTTTCTTTTTGATTCTAAACATGTCTACTAAGTGTATTTCACCTTATAAAAGTGTCAGAACGTGAAAAAAAAAGTTTTGAAAAAATGCCATTGGTAATGCATTAGACACGATAATTTCGCTCAAAACATAAGATTTAGGCCCTTTTCAGCCGTTCTGCGCTTACTACGAACTTTGCCATTAAAAATCGAGTTTTGATCAAAGATTTTTCTTTTTGATTCTAAACATGTCTACTAAGTGTATTTCACCTTATAAAAGTGTCAGAACGTGAAAAAAAAAGTTTTGAAAAAATGCCATTGGTAATGCATTAGACACGATAATTTCGCTCAAAACATAAGATTTAGGCCCTTTTCAGCCGTTCTGCGCTTACTACGAACTTTGCCATTAAAAATCGAGTTTTGATCAAAGATTTTTCTTTTTGATTCTAAACATGTCTACTAAGTGTATTTCACCTTATAAAAGTGTCAGAACGTGAAAAAAAAAGTTTTGAAAAAATGCCATTGGTAATGCATTAGACACGATAATTTCGCTCAAAACATAAGATTTAGGCCCTTTTCAGCCGTTCTGCGCTTACTACGAACTTTGCCATTAAAAATCGAGTTTTGATCAAAGATTTTTCTTTTTGATTCTAAACATGTCTACTAAGTGTATTTCACCTTATAAAAGTGTCAGAACGTGAAAAAAAAAGTTTTGAAAAAATGCCATTGGTAATGCATTAGACACGATAATTTCGCTCAAAACATAAGATTTAGGCCCTTTTCAGCCGTTCTGCGCTTACTACGAACTTTGCCATTAAAAATCGAGTTTTGATCAAAGATTTTTCTTTTTGATTCTAAACATGTCTACTAAGTGTATTTCACCTTATAAAAGTGTCAGAACGTGAAAAAAAAAGTTTTGAAAAAATGCCATTGGTAATGCATTAGACACGATAATTTCGCTCAAAACATAAGATTTAGGCCCTTTTCAGCCGTTCTGCGCTTACTACGAACTTTGCCATTAAAAATCGAGTTTTGATCAAAGATTTTTCTTTTTGATTCTAAACATGTCTACTAAGTGTATTTCACCTTATAAAAGTGTCAGAACGTGAAAAAAAAAGTTTTGAAAAAATGCCATTGGTAATGCATTAGACACGATAATTTCGCTCAAAACATAAGATTTAGGCCCTTTTCAGCCGTTCTGCGCTTACTACGAACTTTGCCATTAAAAATCGAGTTTTGATCAAAGATTTTTCTTTTTGATTCTAAACATGTCTACTAAGTGTATTTCACCTTATAAAAGTGTCAGAACGTGAAAAAAAAAGTTTTGAAAAAATGCCATTGGTAATGCATTAGACACGATAATTTCGCTCAAAACATAAGATTTAGGCCCTTTTCAGCCGTTCTGCGCTTACTACGAACTTTGCCATTAAAAATCGAGTTTTGATCAAAGATTTTTCTTTTTGATTCTAAACATGTCTACTAAGTGTATTTCACCTTATAAAAGTGTCAGAACGTGAAAAAAAAAGTTTTGAAAAAATGCCATTGGTAATGCATTAGACACGATAATTTCGCTCAAAACATAAGATTTAGGCCCTTTTCAGCCGTTCTGCGCTTACTACGAACTTTGCCATTAAAAATCGAGTTTTGATCAAAGATTTTTCTTTTTGATTCTAAACATGTCTACTAAGTGTATTTCACCTTATAAAAGTGTCAGAACGTGAAAAAAAAAGTTTTGAAAAAATGCCATTGGTAATGCATTAGACACGATAATTTCGCTCAAAACATAAGATTTAGGCCCTTTTCAGCCGTTCTGCGCTTACTACGAACTTTGCCATTAAAAATCGAGTTTTGATCAAAGATTTTTCTTTTTGATTCTAAACATGTCTACTAAGTGTATTTCACCTTATAAAAGTGTCAGAACGTGAAAAAAAAAGTTTTGAAAAAATGCCATTGGTAATGCATTAGACACGATAATTTCGCTCAAAACATAAGATTTAGGCCCTTTTCAGCCGTTCTGCGCTTACTACGAACTTTGCCATTAAAAATCGAGTTTTGATCAAAGATTTTTCTTTTTGATTCTATGTCTACTAAGTGTATTTCACCTTATAAAAGTGTCAGAACGTGAAAAAAAGTTTTGAAAAAATGCCATTGGTAATGCATTAGACACGAAATTTCGCTCAAAACATAAGATTTAGGCCCTTTTCAGCCGTTCTGCGCTTACTATAATTTCGCCAAAAAATCGAGTTTTAGGCCCTTTTCAGCCATGTCTACGTGTATTTCACGATAAAAGTGTCCATTGAAAAAAAAGTTTTTGAAAGATTTTTGGTTTTTGATTCACGATAATTTCTACTAAGTGTATTTCACCTTATAAAAGTGTCAGAACTTGAAAAATCGAGTTTTGAAAAAATGCCATTGGTAATTAGAACGTAAACGTGAAAAAAAACATAAGATGCTAGGCCCTTTTCAGCCGTTCTGCGCTTACTACGAACTTTGCCATTAAACGAGTTTTGATCAAAGATTTTTCTTTTTGATTCTAAACATGTCTACTAAGTGTATTTCACCTTATAAAAGTGTCAGAACGTGAAAAAAAAAGTTTTGAAAAAATGCCATTGGTAATGCATTAGACACGATAATTTCGCTCAAAACATAAGATTTAGGCCCTTTTCAGCCGTTCTGCGCTTACTACGAACTTTGCCATTAAAAATCGAGTTTTGATCAAAGATTTTTCTTTTTGATTCTAAACATGTCTACTAAGTGTATTTCACCTTATAAAAGTGTCAGAACGTGAAAAAAAAGTTTTGAAAAAATGCCATTGGTAATGCATTAGACACGATAATTTCGCTCAAAACATAAGATTTAGGCCCTTTTCAGCCGTTCTGCGCTTACTACGAACTTTGCCATTAAAAATCGAGTTTTGATCAAAGATTTTTCTTTTTGATTCTAAACATGTCTACTAAGTGTATTTCACCTTATAAAAGTGTCAGAACGTGAAAAAAAAAGTTTTGAAAAAATGCCATTGGTAATGCATTAGACACGATAATTTCGCTCAAAACATAAGATTTAGGCCCTTTTCAGCCGTTCTGCGCTTACTACGAACTTTGCCATTAAAAATCGAGTTTTGATCAAAGATTTTTCTTTTTGATTCTAAACATGTCTACTAAGTGTATTTCACCTTATAAAAGTGTCAGAACGTGAAAAAAAAAGTTTTGAAAAAATGCCATTGGTAATGCATTAGACACGATAATTTCGCTCAAAACATAAGATTTAGGCCCTTTTCAGCCGTTCTGCGCTTACTACGAACTTTGCCATTAAAAATCGAGTTTTGATCAAAGATTTTTCTTTTTGATTCTAAACATGTCTACTAAGTGTATTTCACCTTATAAAAGTGTCAGAACGTGAAAAAAAAAGTTTTGAAAAAATGCCATTGGTAATGCATTAGACACGATAATTTCGCTCAAAACATAAGATTTAGGCCCTTTTCAGCCGTTCTGCGCTTACTACGAACTTTGCCATTAAAAATCGAGTTTTGATCAAAGATTTTTCTTTTTGATTCTAAACATGTCTACTAAGTGTATTTCACCTTATAAAAGTGTCAGAACGTGAAAAAAAAAGTTTTGAAAAAATGCCATTGGTAATGCATTAGACACGATAATTTCGCTCAAAACATAAGATTTAGGCCCTTTTCAGCCGTTCTGCGCTTACTACGAACTTTGCCATTAAAAATCGAGTTTTGATCAAAGATTTTTCTTTTTGATTCTAAACATGTCTACTAAGTGTATTTCACCTTATAAAAGTGTCAGAACGTGAAAAAAAAAGTTTTGAAAAAATGCCATTGGTAATGCATTAGACACGATAATTTCGCTCAAAACATAAGATTTAGGCCCTTTTCAGCCGTTCTGCGCTTACTACGAACTTTGCCATTAAAAATCGAGTTTTGATCAAAGATTTTTCTTTTTGATTCTAAACATGTCTACTAAGTGTATTTCACCTTATAAAAGTGTCAGAACGTGAAAAAAAAGTTTTGAAAAAATGCCATTGGTAATGCATTAGACACGATAATTTCGCTCAAAACATAAGATTTAGGCCCTTTTCAGCCGTTCTGCGCTTACTACGAACTTTGCCATTAAAAATCGAGTTTTGATCAAAGATTTTTCTTTTTGATTCTAAACATGTCTACTAAGTGTATTTCACCTTATAAAAGTGTCAGAACGTGAAAAAAAAAGTTTTGAAAAAATGCCATTGGTAATGCATTAGACACGATAATTTCGCTCAAAACATAAGATTTAGGCCCTTTTCAGCCGTTCTGCGCTTACTACGAACTTTGCCATTAAAAATCGAGTTTTGATCAAAGATTTTTCTTTTTGATTCTAAACATGTCTACTAAGTGTATTTCACCTTATAAAAGTGTCAGAACGTGAAAAAAAAAGTTTTGAAAAAATGCCATTGGTAATGCATTAGACACGATAATTTCGCTCAAAACATAAGATTTAGGCCCTTTTCAGCCGTTCTGCGCTTACTACGAACTTTGCCATTAAAAATCGAGTTTTGATCAAAGATTTTTCTTTTTGATTCTAAACATGTCTACTAAGTGTATTTCACCTTATAAAAGTGTCAGAACGTGAAAAAAAAAGTTTTGAAAAAATGCCATTGGTAATGCATTAGACACGATAATTTCGCTCAAAACATAAGATTTAGGCCCTTTTCAGCCGTTCTGCGCTTACTACGAACTTTGCCATTAAAAATCGAGTTTTGATCAAAGATTTTTCTTTTTGATTCTAAACATGTCTACTAAGTGTATTTCACCTTATAAAAGTGTCAGAACGTGAAAAAAAAGTTTTGAAAAAATGCCATTGGTAATGCATTAGACACGATAATTTCGCTCAAAACATAAGATTTAGGCCCTTTTCAGCCGTTCTGCGCTTACTACGAACTTTGCCATTAAAAATCGAGTTTTGATCAAAGATTTTTCTTTTTGATTCTAAACATGTCTACTAAGTGTATTTCACCTTATAAAAGTGTCAGAACGTGAAAAAAAAAGTTTTGAAAAAATGCCATTGGTAATGCATTAGACACGATAATTTCGCTCAAAACATAAGATTTAGGCCCTTTTCAGCCGTTCTGCGCTTACTACGAACTTTGCCATTAAAAATCGAGTTTTGATCAAAGATTTTTCTTTTTGATTCTAAACATGTCTACTAAGTGTATTTCACCTTATAAAAGTGTCAGAACGTGAAAAAAAAAGTTTTGAAAAAATGCCATTGGTAATGCATTAGACACGATAATTTCGCTCAAAACATAAGATTTAGGCCCTTTTCAGCCGTTCTGCGCTTACTACGAACTTTGCCATTAAAAATCGAGTTTTGATCAAAGATTTTTCTTTTTGATTCTAAACATGTCTACTAAGTGTATTTCACCTTATAAAAGTGTCAGAACGTGAAAAAAAAAGTTTTGAAAAAATGCCATTGGTAATGCATTAGACACGATAATTTCGCTCAAAACATAAGATTTAGGCCCTTTTCAGCCGTTCTGCGCTTACTACGAACTTTGCCATTAAAAATCGAGTTTTGATCAAAGATTTTTCTTTTTGATTCTAAACATGTCTACTAAGTGTATTTCACCTTATAAAAGTGTCAGAACGTGAAAAAAAAAGTTTTGAAAAAATGCCATTGGTAATGCATTAGACACGATAATTTCGCTCAAAACATAAGATTTAGGCCCTTTTCAGCCGTTCTGCGCTTACTACGAACTTTGCCATTAAAAATCGAGTTTTGATCAAAGATTTTTCTTTTTGATTCTAAACATGTCTACTAAGTGTATTTCACCTTATAAAAGTGTCAGAACGTGAAAAAAAAAGTTTTGAAAAAATGCCATTGGTAATGCATTAGACACGATAATTTCGCTCAAAACATAAGATTAGGCCCTTTTCAGCCGTTCTGCGCTTACTACGAACTTTGCCATTAAAAATCGAGTTTTGATCAAAGATTTTTCTTTTTGATTCTAAACATGTCTACTAAGTGTATTTCACCTTATAAAAGTGTCAGAACGTGAAAAAAAAGTTTTGAAAAAATGCCATTGGTAATGCATTAGACACGATAATTTCGCTCAAAACATAAGATTTAGGCCCTTTTCAGCCGTTCTGCGCTTACTACGAACTTTGCCATTAAAAATCGAGTTTTGATCAAAGATTTTTCTTTTTGATTCTAAACATGTCTACTAAGTGTATTTCACCTTATAAAGTGTCAGAACGTGAAAAAAAAGTTTTGAAAAAATGCCATTGGTAATGCATTAGACACGATAATTTCGCTCAAAACATAAGATTTAGGCCCTTTTCAGCCGTTCTGCGCTTACTACGAACTTTGCCATTAAAAATCGAGTTTTTTCAAAGTCATTTCTTTTTGATTCTAAACATGTCTACTAAGTGTATTTCACCTTATGTGTCAGAACGTGATTTTCTAAAATGCCGTATTTCCAGTTAATTCCATTTCTCAAGATTTAGGCATTTCCATCCGTTCATGCCATATTACGAACTTTGCATTACAAATCGAGTTTTGATCAAAGATCATTGATTCTACATGTCTAAAGTGCTATTTAACTTATAGACTTCGGGTCTACCTTTTACTTATCGTTACCTATGCCACGCTAATTTGGCACAGCGTCTACGCTCTATGACAGAATTACCATTTTCAGCCTTCTATCTTCCTAAACTTAGGAAAAATCCTAGATGTGATCAAATTTTCACCCAGTAAACATGGTACTGATTGCCACTAGAAGGACATTGTGTGCCTGTATATAAAAGTGGTAAGTAATAAAGTAGTGCATGTTCTAATGGCACAGCGTCTACCTCTATGACATAATCACCATTCCGATACTTGCTATCTTCCTAACATAAGGGAAAATTAGAAATCTGTGTGGGTCAACTTTTCACCAAGTAAACCTGGTATGATTCTATTATAAGAAGGCTATTGTGTGCCTGTATATAACAAAGTAATAAGTAATAAATCTAAGCATTTTCTATTGGCACAGCGTCTACCTCTATAACAGAATTACCATTCATATACTTGTTATCTTCCAAACTTTTAGGAAAATTCACAATCTGGATATGGCCATCTTTTCACCTATTAAACCTGGTATGATTCTGTCATAAGAAGGACATTGTGTGCCTGTCTATAAAATTAACAAGTAATAAATCTAATTAAGCCTATTCTATTGGCACATCGTCTACCTCTATGACAGATTCACCAATCCAATACTTGCTATCTTCCAAACATTTAGGCAAACTCCCGACCTGGATGTTGTTAACTTTTTACCAAGTAAACCTGGTATGATTCTGTCATATGAAGGACATTGTGTGCCTTTATATAAAAGTAATACGTGACCCAGCTATGTATAGTCTATAGCACAGCGTCTACCTCTATGACAGAATCGCCATTTCAATATATGCAATCTTCCTAACATTGAGGAAAACTCACAATCTGGATGTTATCAAGTTAAGACCAAGTAAACCTGGTACGATTATGTCATACGAAGGACATTGTGTGTCTGTACCTAAAACATTAATATTTATTCCAGCTATATATATTCTAATGGCACAGCGTCTACCTCTATGACAGAATCACCATTCCAATACTTGCTTATTTTAAAAACCATAACCTGGATGTGACCAACTTTTTTACCGAGTAAGCTTGATATGATATCTGTCATTAGAGGGACATTTTGTGCCTACATCTAAAAAAGTAATAAAAAGTCATAAAGTTATGTATGCTGTTGTGACAAATCATCTAGCTCTAGAACAAAATCACCATTTCTATACCCACTATCTTTCAAAGGTAAAGTCTTGGATTACATGTGCAACTAAATTTGACAATAGCATGGGAAATAGAATTTAAAGGAAACATGTTAGAAAGCTTCTAAAGGTATTAAAAAGTTATGTTGACTCAGCTCACTGGCTTTAGAATGACCGGCCTTTGCAGAGTTCTTTAGTAAAAGGCTGAACACGCAGACAAGGAAATCAAAGGGACTATAAAATGTGTCTCCTTGGAAACACATTTTTATGATGACCAAAGTACAGTTCAGTCAGTAAATCGAATGATAACTTTTAACTTGATCAAAGTAGCAGACATTAATTAGTTCATATGAAGCAAAAACTACCCATGTACAGTACACATTGTACATGAAGATGATAGTTTGTAAACGCTATGCAGAATAATTCTGTCCTAATAGACAATACACACTGTAAATTATGAATGGTATCTATTAGATTCCTAACATCGGGTACTACAATGTCGAAAATGCAAAATTGGCCTGGAAAAATTAACAGGAATCACAGCAAAAGTACGATCATCCACAAAATCAGCTTTGTTTAACAACAATAACAGGCCCGCTACCTATATACCGATGGAGTAATAAGGAAATGTAAGCATGTGTATAATAAGGAAATGTAAGCATGTGTATAACAACGATTGGATCTTCAAGCAAGAACTTTAGAAGAAGCTGCAGCACTGTATCTTGAGGAAAATTCACATTGCTGTCAGGAAATGGTGTGGTCGTCAACCCACTGGGCTCATTCTGTTGTAATAAAACATTGTGGTCATTGTGAGGTGAGGTCATTAGTGAAAGTGTTATATGGTACAAATTTGACATATTTTCCTTTTTTATTTTCTTGTTGTTTAGATAGTACATTGTAATAAATAAAGAAGTTGAATACTTGTTAGTATCATTATAATGCAATTACACCAATTTTAGATCTGACAAAAATAGTTAAGGGTATTCGTAAAGACAAACCACAACATAACAAATATACTCATATAGATATGAATCCACTTACGTTTGCATGGAGAATAAGCACTAGAGGTAACTTTTCCCCGCTTGTCGAAGAAAGTGTCTGCCCAGTCAATCACGTTGCCATGGCGATTACATGACGCTGGCTGGTCATTCATTTCAGCTGATGACAGCACGCGGTTCCAGAGGTTCACCTGCGACAGATCTCCGATGAATGCTTGAGAGGCGTCGAATCCTCCTCCGACTGTGTCTTGGTCCTGCCCGAGGATCCATGTACCGCCAGTGCCCACCCGGCCTCCTTTGCTGAGCCCCGAGCCTGAGTTCCTAAGCACGCCGTCAAAGTAGAACTGCCAAGCTCCGTTGGTGCTGCGCCAGGTGGTACATAACACATGCCACGTACCACCCAACACAGGCAAGGGAGATGTCTTAGCCATTTTGTCAGCTACCCATATCTGGAAGAAAGTTACACTTCGATGAGATTTGTTTCAGATAAAAACTTGTATAATGCAATATATATATATATATATATTCCCTCCTTTTGAGTATTCTTATTCGCGTATATCTGCTTTTAACATAATTAACAACAGTGAGGAACAGACTGAGTACTCGTACCTCTGAAACACCCCCGCCTCCACTATATTAAGACAGTAATATGGTTAGAGAGATTATATCACAACTTGTACAGCCAGGCAGAGAATAACCTACAACTAGTACTTCAGTTGTTGGTACAAAACAATGGGACAAATAATGCTACATACAAGTGACTTTTAATGTTGTTTTGAGCAGAAAAGATAAACGGTAAAATCTGATAACCTAAGAAAATGTCATTAAAGTTGATCATAATAAACACGTTTTTCCATGACAATACAATACAATGCAAATCGTCCAGATCTTTCAAAGTCATACATATTTTGACCCAGTCTTCAGCGATTAGTACCAAAATATGAACATTTCAGATGAATATGTGCCAGAATGGTACAGCCATGCAAGGAGGTTTAGATAGCATAGGTTTTGAAATGTTTTGTGTAAGGGTTAATTATGGAAACTGATGTAAGAAATACCTGTAAACGATTTGCCTCGTCTTTATATAAGCGCATCTCGTTGTCATGGCTTCCCACAGCGTAGCTGACCAGTCCCATTTTTGTGTGGGAGTTCCTTGGGCTGCGCATGTGCAGACATAGAGTAAAACTACTCAAGGCACGTGGCAAAGTCGACCACAGCTTGACGTAGTTACTAGTACTGCGTGAAGTGGGGAAGGTCATCTTCTGCAAGTCACCTTAAAAACAACACAACATGGGGTGACGTTACAACCACCTACTTCTATTAGATGATGGATGTCAAGTCTTTGCTACATGTAGCAACTTTGTTTCAGTATCACAGCATCCTATTTCTAGGTTTATGTAAGGTGTGTCTCACAGCTTGTGAACACATCCGCTGGTAGATGATACATTGCTAAGCAATTGAGTGTTGTATGTGATGCCCCAGATATTCCCTGTCACATACGGGAATTACCTTGTCCATTAATGAACCTCTAACATAATGTAACATACCACGATATTATCTGTACTCTCATAATATGAATGAGCTTTGTCTACTTACGTTGGCAGTAAGAATGAGCACCACGGGTGACTTGCCCACCCATAACAATAAGAGTTGCTGTCCAGTCAATCACGTTGCCATGGTGTTCACAAGGCTTTGGCCATTGCTTCCTAATTTCAGCTGATGACAGCACACGGTTCCAGAGGTTCACCTGCGACAGATCTCCGATGAATGCTTGAGACGCGTCGAATCCTCCTCCGACTGTGTCTTGGTCCTGCCCGAGGATCCATGTGCCGCCAGCGCCCACCCTGCCTCCTTTTCTGAGTCCCGAGCCTGAATTCATACGCTTACCGTCAACATAGACCTGCCAAGCTCCATTGGAGCTGCTCCAGGTGGTACATAACATATGCCAGGCACCATCCCACACAGGCAAGGGAGATGTGCGAACCATTTTGCCATCTACCCATATCTGAAAGAAAGTCACACTTCGATGAGATCGATTTTATTGCAACAGCTGCAGTATGGCTACTTGTGACAAAAATGCGTTAACAAAACTTTAAATACATTTATGAGCATATATAGTAAAGCAAAATGGATGAGGCGGACTTGTACGATTGTCTTTATTTTGAAAGATAGTTCTGCAATTCCCATGACCAGCTATAGTGCTGGTTAACGTAATATCATAATTTCAATTAGATCATTATGTTGCGGACTTTTCCAAAGGATCGCTTTAGCCGTCAGAAGAACCAGAAATTAACACAGTCTTTAATTAATAGACACCGACGTTTCACTACACAGTGAAAACACCTTTTTTTTATTCAATTATTAATTCTAAGGGACAGAGATTTACCATTTTGCTTAAGATATCATAATCAAACTTAATGAAGTACTTTCAACGTGTATTGCTGATTTCCCCCTAAATGATCACATTTGGGCATGGAATAGTACGGTTATGTGGTCTTTGTTGGTGTTTCTTACTAAAAAAGAATATATGTGCCATAATCGTACAATCATGCAATAAAATCTGATAGCATAGGTTTTGAAACTTTTTGTGTCATGGTTATTTATGGAAACTGAACTTACACGTAAACGATTTGCATTGTCCTTAAGTACGAGTATCTCGTTGTCGTGACCACCTACAGCGTAGCTGACCAGTCCCATATATTTGTTGGAGTTCCCTGGGCTGCGCATGTGCAGACATAGAGTGAAACTACTCAGGTCACGTGGAAATTCTGACCACATTCTGGCATAGTTACTGGTACTGCGTGAAGTAGGAAAAGTTATCTTCTGGGAGTCACCTGGAAATAATAAAAGTATAAAGGTTTCATGAATGTACGTCGATCAGTTCAAGGATGTCAAATCTTTAAAAGCGATTGTTTTAGAGAGTTCGTATTAAAGGTTGACCCAAGAACACATACACAGATGATTCAAACATTGTTAAACAACAGTACATTACCTGCAAATAAGTAACATGGTGATACGTGTTTACAAACGTTCATGTCTATGAGAATGGTTGTACAAACTATAACCTTCTGTACTGTCCTTTACAATAATGTTGGTAGAAATTACAATCTATATAAGAATTCAATTATCAATTAGCAAATAATATTAGACTTATCGTGTTTTTATGACTCAATTATCAATTAGCAAATAATACTAGACTTATCGTGTTTTTATGACTGTTAAAGCTTACCATAAGTCACGTAATTTTGTAGGCTTTGTTCTACGTCTTTCAGCTTTTCTTGCCCCTCTCGTACCTTAGCTGGAATGTCATTTGTACGCCCCTTTATTCGCAAGGCTGCAGTCCACACAGTATATCCACCTCCAATGAGCCCATAGACCTGTGCGACTAACTGAGGCATCTGTAACATTGATTAATAATTATTGAGAACAACATTTAAACCATGGCACATTGATAAATACTAAATACAATCTGTAACTTTTGCCTTGAGGTATTGACTATGTTTATTAAAATAGCATTCCAGGTGACCACTTTGTTGACACGGAAGAAAAACTATGGTTCAGAAATAGCCTCCCGAACATCATCCAAAGAGTGCCATTGGCGAATTCAAAAACAGAGAGTAAACAAGTTTACCTTTACAGTATACCTTTTCGGGTTTCCTTCAAGTTGTAGACGATATATTTCAAAGAGACTTCTTCCGCCAAAGACTTCCGACTGTGGTTTTACCATGTTCAAAAGATCGAACAATACCTGCAAAATCCAAGAACAGTTTCCATTAAGTGTATAATGCGCTGTAGATAGATCTCCCATTTATATCGGACATACTGAAAAGTGCAAGTAGGAAAAACAAAGTGAACGGAATTCAAACAACATTAATCGTGTACATTCTAGTAATGCTAGGTATTCCTTAGAATATATCCATATGACACAAACGAGCTGAAGAAAATAATAGTGTTACTTGGAGGCAGATGTTCTTTAGACACCAGAATAATATGAACTGAAAATCACATGTTTCAGTCTCTGACACATAAATTAAACAAACACGGTCCATGGGCCTCATTATATCGATCTCCTATTTTACTGAAATTTCTCATGCAATATGTACATACTTGTCTGATTCTGTCTGAAGCGGGACTCAAGACGCTGTCTGCCCACACTTGAATGTCGCTGCCCACATACTTTCCATATCTTGTTTGCATGCTAGCAAGTGTGTCCAGCATGTTACTCAGTCGGCGTTCGTCTACGACGTACAGGATCTGTTGGCGAAGGTACTGCTGCCCAAGCTGTAGGTCGCTGACGCTTCGTGTTAATTCTCCCACCTTCCTGTTCAGCTCCCGGGTCTGATCTTGTATTTCATTAAGCTGTGCCGTTTGTGCAGACTCCATGTGGTCCATAATGAACCCAACTGTGCCAAAAATCTCCGTAATTGCGTCGAATGCTTTTTCAAAACCAGTAGCGCTAGCAGCAATTGCAGAAGTTATTTCAAACCGCTGCAAAAAAAAGTATCAAATAGGAATGCAGGTTAATGTATAAAAAAGAGATTAACGCATGATTGGAGAATAAATCAGCATACTTCTATGTCTCTTATTCCATATGAAATGTTCGGGTAAGTTACCTTTTCTCCATCATGCAGCACTGGAATTGATTCTGGAAGGCAACAGACAGATACAGTTATACACTACGTGCTGCCCAAAAATATGACCAAATATCACCATATATAAAGCGTTGTGGCTACACTGAAGTCTGCATTTCGCGTTCCATAAAAAAGAAACGGTGCCCTATTCCCATCAGTTGTGGTAGTTTTAAGGACCATAATGGACGTTACCTGCCGATATCTGTTTAAGGCTATTCTCCAGGATGCCCCCCTCTGCTTGATTTTCGTTGCTGTCATCTAATGCCTTAAGGTCAAGAGCAGCTTTTTCTCCTGTAGCAAAGGGAGTCATTACAAGGTTTTGAAGTCACATTGTAGTACACTATGCAATTTCTTAAAAGAAAGATTGAGCTTTTTTTTCTCTGTAATTTTGTAGTTTGGAGATATTT
Organism: Branchiostoma floridae x Branchiostoma belcheri; assembly: GCA_019207045.1. NCBI lineage: Eukaryota > Metazoa > Chordata > Leptocardii > Amphioxiformes > Branchiostomatidae > Branchiostoma > Branchiostoma floridae x Branchiostoma belcheri. The sequence goes on along the minus strand of CM033034.1, from coordinate 22,752,636 downwards.
AAGTACCATAGTGAACTTTACCTGTCAACATCCGTTGAATGTTGTTCTGTAGCATATCAACTTCTGCCTGCTCATCGCTGCTGTCTATGTGTACATAGATAACAAAAACAAAAAACTTGCATCATAATTTAGAAAAATGTATGTCTCTCTCTCTCTCCCTCTCTCTCTCTTAGTATATATATATATATATATATATGTGTATATGTATATGTGTAATATATATATATATGTGTAATGTAACTTTCAAATCATTCTAAATATTCTATGGATGTGTGACATCTACGTGAATGACATGGCAACTGTCACAGAAAATCATGAACTTGACCAATACGCAGATAACAGCACGGTGCAGACAACAAGGCAGGCACCTTAGGGCAGGCGGCTTCAGTCCTTTCGTTTCTGACTAAAGCTAAGGGCACAACCCGCCGTACGTGCAATTTGTCCGTATGTTTCTGTGAGAGGCCACGTCCGCCACGTGTTTCTGAAAACGTTCAGGCTGTACAGAGCAGGCGCGTCGCACGTACTAGCATGTACGGGGCGCGAATCCGCAGCCCGATGGCACACAAGGCTTTGCTTGCACTTAAAGTTCTACGGCGTGTCTGCGTGCTCCAAAATTCGTCGGATTCCCTACGAGTTCGTACGGAGGTGGTTCTTACCACGTACTGATCCATAAAGATTGCTCTCGTATTTGCACGTACGGCGGGTTGTGCCCTTATCTTATGGAATGTTGAATTGTATCTTTTGTGTAGTACATTGTATTTAGAAGGTATTTAGACCTCTGACCTCCTCCACCCTTGAAATCTTGAAAAACGGCGTAGGCCGAAGATGTACCAAGGTTAAATAAAGGTTGAAAAACAAAACAATTTCCTAACGTTGAACAATATAGAAAAAAAGTCGAAACAGCAAAGTTAACATGGAAGGTTACAACTATGGAACTAGAGGTGAAGGGAAAACAGTTGGAGCAGGTTCCAGTCGCAAAGCTACTTGGAGTACATGTGGATCAGTACCTGACAACATAAGTAACGTAGTGAAGAATTGTAACTCAAGTATGACCAAACTGAACAGGATAAGAAACAAACTACCTCTATGATAAGGAAGGACCTGGCACAAACCCTGGTACTGTCTCACTTGGATCACTGTTCTCCAGTGTGGGGAATTACAACAGCTAAAAACCTCAAACGTCTCCAAGTAGGGCAAATCAGAACAGCAAGGTTTCCATTCGATGTGATACCAAGACAAATAGTGCAATAAGGCAAGACATCTACGTAAGGGTTGTTACCGGTGAAGGAAAGAATCTAACCAAGAAGCTATGTCACATTCTGCCGGATTGTGCACAACAGACTACCGAAAACATCGTACGGTCAACTCAACTCACAGTCAACCAACAGACGGTATCAAACACGGTCAACAAAAACAAACTCCATCAAACTGTCAAAACCTAAACCCAATGCAGAAAGGAAACGCTTTCTCTACCGTATGTCTCACCACTGGAACACAACACTCGTTACTGTGTGAACATTTTGCAATATTGTGTAAATGATGTATTTGATGTAATATTAGCGTGATTATTTTTGTAGTATTTCTACCCTGTCCGTTATCACACTGACATTGTATTGATGTATCTGAAGACGTTATGTGTTGGACCACAGGAAGAATACCTTACAGAAATACCAAGCCGATGGTGGATCCAAATAAAGTCAAACCTGTGCGGTCTCTGAACTTTGTTTATATCAGTTATTCTTATAATAATAGTTCTGGTCGTCGCATCAAAATCACAATAAAAATTCTCCCATTAACAGTTACCCAATGATGTACTGCCAAAAATAGTCACAAAATCAACCTCATGCTCACATACTTAATGTAGAGCCTACTACATCAGGGCTCGAAATATCACCAGCATATGCAGGTTAGTGTCGGTAAAATTGGAGCTGTGCAGGTATTTCTGATGTCTACCTGCACTTAACCTGCACTGGTCCATGTACTGGGTTTTATACAGTAATGTCCTATATGTAGGTGTATATGGATTGTTATTAGATGTGTTCACTTTTACTACCTATAAAGTATAAAAGAAAAAAAATAGCAATGGTTCCTGAACAATTTAAGTATGATCTATACTTCCTAAATTCTGAGTGGTGCAGGTAAAATGTGTCTGGTGCAGGTAATTTTCAATGTTACCTGCACCAGTGCAGGTATGCAGAAAAAAGTATTTCAAGCCCTGTTACATATATCAGTCCCTACGTGTGCCTGAATTCAAAATAGAGAAAAAGAAACTATCCCATTTGGTAACTTATAACAACAGACGTATCAATGTTACCTGTTATGTATCTTTTGTTCAAGTCAACTTTACATTTCCAGAGGCCATTTGAGTCAGGTTCGATATCAGAACCAGGAAGACAGTCAACGCGATAGCAGAGACGGTCTGCTCCTCCACACATGCAGTTGGTATTATTCGATGAACCCCACTGTTCTCCTGCCTGTGAGAAACAAAACTCTTTCAGCCAACAATGTAAAATTACAAGAGACATATTCAAAACGCTTGTATTACAGACTATCTACTATTACTATACTTCTTAGATAGAAAATTGCTTGATTTTGTAGCATTGGATATCGTGAAGTATGCTAAATTGTATCCATCTATCTATCCATAAGTATCTAATTACCTGATGGCCTTCACATCCTTCATTTTTCATCAGTCCAAAGCCGCGGAGGTCTACATCATTTTTGCCTTCTGCGACAGCAGGAGTCTGAGCATCATCCACTACCCCAAGGTCAAGGTCTTCTTCTATGACAGAGAAATGTATCATTGTATCAGTCAATCAATCGACTCATCGAGCTCACTGTTTTGTAATAACGACAAGCTGCCATGCAGTCTTGAAAGTTCTTCACTATATATAACTGGAATAAGTAACTGGAACAAATGATTCAGATTTGAATAACACTTGTAGCAGTTCCAGTAGTTCAGGGTCACTCAACTAAGCTGTAGTAACATCATGGTAATGAAAAAAAAAGAATTGAGGGGAAGGCAATCAAATATGTATGATGAACTGCCCACATATACGTGAAAAAAATCTGTCTGATTTCCTACAACAACACTTAACGTTTTATCTGTTAAACCGAAGAAGTTACAACATCATCCGCTGCACTATGATCTGTAATAGCTTCTTCTCCTGTAAAAAGAAGCCATTAAATCTTCAGCTTCATCCCCTTTCACATTACACCATCTGTTGCTCCACGGTCCAAAACAGCTTCTTCCCCTGAATTTTACAGAAGGAATCCATACATAATAAGCTGTTATAACTAGGGTTTCTAAAGTAAAGATAAAATAAGCTACATAAGTGATTCATTATCATTTGCAGCACCTTCGTTAACGTTACCTGCCGATATCTGGGGAAGGTTGTCCTCCAACAGATCCGGATACTCTAAGAATTTTTCCTGCTCCCCGCTCTTGTACATGTCATCTAATAAGGTGGACACAAGCCCAATGAGAAGCAGACTTTAATATTGTGCACATTGTTTATGTAAGCTTTTTTGTCATAGATGCTGTACTATCCAGGACTCATTGAGTAACAGTCGGATTGTTGATGTTTTATAAGATCATTCAATTTGCTATATATGAAAGAAAATGTTGATACGAGTAGCATCTGACAGATGGGTAAGAAGAACAAAGTACTTTTTGTGTGCTCTGATGCGGGAGCACAGTTCAATTTTCAACCTGCAGATTTTCCCCAAGGAAAAAAAATGACATGTCAAACATGACACTGCAAATTGCTTTTGGTATCTGCAAGTGCATCAAAGATATCTTATGGTAAAAATGACCACCTTCTTAAGTAACAAAAGGGGTCACTCCATCATCAGCTGCACTAAGGTCTAGAACGGCTTATTTGTCTTAACACTTTGCATTTAACAAAAAAAAATGAACTACTTTTGCTTATCAATCTGTTGTTAAGAGGTAATTAAAAAAAAACTCATAAACGTTACCTGGCAACATCTGGGGAGTGTTCTCCTCAAGCATGTCCATTTCTTCCTGTTCCTCGCTGCTGTCATCTAATACATTGTATACATATATAAAGGATTAGTAGGCTTGAAATGATAAAACATGCATCATGAGGTCAGTTGTAACTGTGCACATTGTCAATGTTCCTGTAACACTGCACCATATTCAGTACGTATTGCCTAACTGATTTAGTTGTGGACGCTATATAAGATATCGTAATGATAGAAATATTCTTTCTAGCCATATTATAGGAAAGTGTTGAAAAATTAATATTTCTTTAGCATTTTGATCACTCTACATTATACAAACAAATCTGAAGATACATCTTAAGAAACGAGAAGAAGCCAAATAAATGTATTAGAACCCATGTGTTGCATTAGTCTTAGAAACCATCGCAATGTCACTATGTGTACCTAATCAAAATTTCTCACCACAAGCAATTTTCTTCTTGAGTACCTGTTTAATTTCTAGATTCGAACACTAGATAATTTTCAATAAAAACGCAAACCAAGTGCTCTTTTCCTTATCCTCTTCTAGTAAAGGCAGATTTGAAAACCCTTGTTGAACGTTACCTTCTAGTTCCCTGGGAAGGTTGTCCTCCAACATGTCAACTTCTGACTGCTCCTCCCTACTGTTATCTAATGCAGTGTTTATATAACGACAATGATTTGATGTAATCGCAGATTGCATTGCAAATTAAGTTGACATACTTCACAATAATATTTTCTCATCCCTGACAGTCAGTGTACTATTCAGCACTATACGTCTAACTGAATGGGACGTTGATGTTTTATGGAACTATAGAATTTGGTGTAAATGGAGGGAATATTCATTAGATTTTAGATGAGTAGGGAGAACAAGATACATTGCTACTGTTATATTTTTCATGTGCAAGTCCAATTCTCGACCTGCAGGGTTTACTGGGAAAAGTTATATATAATATGTTAGAAAAAAAAACTAATTTCAAATGATTTGTTTTGTAGTTTCAACAAAATAAGGCAATACATTAGCAGACAGTGCCTTTTGCAACTGCATTGCCTTGCTTCTTTTGAACTAGCAAGGCACGGCATTTTTATGCATACAATGTGTCTTTGGGGCCACAGAAATGAGCGAAGTGCAACACATAAAAGGACTAGCCCGGCTTTAAACCAACATGGACGTTACAACATGTACAGTAAGGGGTTCTTACCTCAGCCAAAATAGGCACATGTATTGATAAAGGCCACTAAGTTTTTGAAGCCGACTCGGCTAGATGGTACCTAAATAAACTGATCAACGTTACCATCCAGTGGAAGACTCTTCTCCGACATGTTCATGTCTTCTTGTTCTTCATCGTTGTCTGCTAATGCAGTTTGATGGCAAGGAATGAAAATTACTTGTAGGAATACACATCAATTTCTATTCCATGTAGTCAGTGTGTAAGCTTTATCGCAAGTTTATGCACACGATAGATATGGAAATTTGCCGTTTCCTTTGTTTAGTTAACCCCCATATGATATTTTTACAAAAACACCCGTGTAGTTCCAGATCACGCTGCTAGAGGCCCCAAAGTTACACAACTTCTTTCTTACATCAAAACCTATCTGCTATTACAATATCAAGACTATAGCATGTCCGGACAAAAGAATACAACAACTGTTCTAGTGCAGTACTAAGGGCACAACCCAGGGGCCAAAAATGGAAATTGACCGTGGTA
>CM033034.1:22673331-22745089 GCA_019207045.1 Branchiostoma floridae x Branchiostoma belcheri | reverse complement strand
TCACATAGCCCTTGGAGCTGCTCAAACAGCTTTCGGCTCCGTGTTTTGTTGTTTACCGTATCTTCTGTAGGAGCCCTAAACACCGATTGTTGATGGTGACGTGAACCAAGTGTTTACATTCATATAGCCCGTGGAGCTGCTCAAACAGCTTTCGGCTCCGTGTTTTGTTGTTTTACAATTCTCTGGTATGGAGCCCTAAACACCGATTTGTTGGAGGTGACGTGAACCAGTGTTTACATTCATATAGCCCGTGGAGTTTGCTCAATCAGTTATCGGCTCCGTGTGTTTGTTGTTTAGTATCCCTGTATATAGCCCTAAACAACCGATTTGTTGATGGCAACGTGAACAAGTGTTTACTTCAATATAGCCCCAGTGGAGCTGCTCAAACAGCTTTCGGCTCCGTGTGTTTGTTGTTTTTACAATATCTCTGTATGGAGCCCTAAACACCGATTTGTTGATGGTTGACGTGAACCCAGTGTTTACATTCATATAGCCCGTGGAGTGCTCAGTCAGTTATCGGCTCCGTGTGTTTGTTGTTTACAGATCTCTGTATGGAGCCCTAAGACCGATTTGTTTTGGGTTTTCGGGTGAACCAAGTGTTTACAGTCATAACCCTAGAGCGCTACTCAAACAGCCCTCTTTACTGTATATATCGCTAGACCAATTTGTTTTTGGTGACGTGAATCAAAAACATTCATAGCCCGTGTACCATGTTTTTGCGTACAGCTGCTAGTTTCCGTCCCGGTTGTTGTCCTCTACGAGGAACCTCCTTCCATGTCGTGCCTAAAATTCCATGAAGGTGACGAGAACCAAGTGTTTGTATTCATAGTCGCATAGAGCTCGCACGGTGGAGCTGGAGGGCTGAACGAGCAACCTCCATGGAGGTCCTCTGTAGAGCTCCTCCATGTAGGTTCTCGTGCAGCCCCTAATTGGGCTGAAAGGGCCTACATCTTATTGTTTTTGAGCGGAATTACCGTTCTAATGCATTAACCAATGGCATTTTTTCAAAACTTTTTTTTCACGTTCTGACACTTTATATAAGGTGAAATACACTTAGTAGACATGTTTAGAATCAAAGAAAATCTTTGATCAAAACTCGATTTTAATGGCAAAGTTCGTAGTAAGCGCAGAACGGCTGAAAGGGCCTAAATCTTATGTTTTGAGCGAAATTATCGTGTCCTAATGCATTACCAAGGCATTTTTTTCAAAACTTTTTTTTCCACGTTCTGACACTTTTTATAAGGTGAAATACCTTAGTAGACATGTTTAGAATCAAAAAGAAAATCTTGATCAAAACTCGATTTTAATGGCAAAGTTCGTAGTAAGCGCCGAACGGCTGAAAAGGGCCTAAATCTATGTTTTTGAGCGAAATTATCGTGTCTAATGCATTACAATGCATTTTTCAAAAACTTTTTTTTTCACGTTTGACACTTTTATAGGTGAAATACACTTAGTACGACATGTTTTAGAATCAAAAAGAAAAATCTTTGATCAAAAACTCGATTTTTAAGGGCAAAGTTCGTAGTAAGCGCAGAACGCGGCTGAAAGGGCCTAATCTTATGTTTTGAGCGAAATTATCGTGTCTAATGCATTACCAATGGCATTTTTTTTCAAAACTTTTTTTTCACGTTCTGACACTTTTATAAGGTGAAATACACTTAGTAGACATGTTTAGAATCAAAAAGAAAAATCTTTGATCAAACTCGATTTTTAATGGCAAGGTTCGTAGTAAGCGCAGAACGGCTGAAAAGGCCTAAATCTTATGTTTTGGAGGAAATTATCGTGTCTAATGCATTACCAATGGCATTTTTTCAAAACTTTTTTTTTTTCACGTTCTGACACTTTTATAGGAAATACACTTAGTAGACATGTTTAGAATCAAAAAGAAAAATCTTTGATCAAAACTCGATTTTTAATGGCAAAGTTCGTAGTAAGCGCAGAACGGCTGAAAAGGGGCCTAAATCTTATGTTTTGAGCGAAATTATCGTGTCTAATGCATTACCAATGCATTTTTTCAAAACTTTTTTTTTTCACGTTGTTGACACTTTTATAAGGTGAAATACACTTAGTAGACATGTTTAGAATCAAAAAGAAAAATCTTTGATCAAAACTCGATTTTAATGGCAAAGTTCGTAGTAAGCGCAGAACGGCTGAAAGGGCCTAAATCTTATGTTTTGAGCGAATTATCGTGTCTAATGCATTACCAATGGCATTTTTTTTCAAAACTTTTTTTTTCACGTTCTGACACTTTTATAAGGTGAAATACACTTAGTAGACAGGTTAGAATCAAAAGAAAAATCTTTGATCAAAACTCGATTTTTAATGGCAAAGTTCGTAGTAAGCGCAGAACGGCTGAAAAGGGCCTAAATCTTATTTTTGAGCGAAATTATCGTGTCTAATGCATTACCAATGGCATTTTTTCAAAACTTTTTTTTTCACGTTCTGACACTTTTATAAGGTGAAATACACTTAGTAGACATGTTTAGAATCAAAAAGAAAAATCTTTGATCAAAACTCGATTTTTAATGGCAAAGTTCGTAGTAAGCGCAGAACGGCTGAAAAGGGCCCTAAATCTTATGTTTGAGCGAAATTATCGTGTCTAATGCTTACCAATGGCATTTTCAAAACTTTTTTTTTTCACGTTCTGACACTTTTATAAGGTGAAATACACTTAGTAGACATGTTTAGAATCAAAAAGAAAAATCTTTGATCAAAACTCGATTTTTAATGGCAAAGTTCGTAGTAAGCGCAGAACGCTGAAAAGGGGCCTAAATCTTATGTTTTGAGCGAAATTATCGTGTCTAATGCATTACCAAATGGCATTTTTTTCAAACTTTTTTTTTTCACGTTCTGACACTTTTATAAGGTGAAATACACTTAGTAGACATGTTTAGAATCAAAAAGAAAAATCTTTGATCAAAACTCGATTTTTAATGGCAAAGTTCGTAGTAAGCGCAGAACGGCTGAAAAGGGCCTAAATCTTATGTTTTGAGCGAATTATCGTGTCTAATGCATTACCAATGGCATTTTTTCAAAACTTTTTTTTTCACGTTCTGACACTTTTATAAGGTGAAATACACTTAGTAGACATGTTAGAATCAAAAGAAAAATCTTTGATCAAAACTCGATTTTTAATGGCAGTTTCGTAGTAAGCGCAGAACGGCTGAAAAGGGCCTAAATCTTATGTTTTGAGCGAAATTATCGTGTCTAATGCATTACCAATGGCATTTTTTCAAAACTTTTTTTTTTCACGTTCTGACACTTTTATAAGTGAAATACACTTAGTAGACATGTTTAGAATCAAAAAGAAAAATCTTTGATCAAAACTCGATTTTAAATGGCAAAGTTCGTAGTAAGCGCAGAACGGCTGAAAAGGGCCTAAATCTTATGTTTGAGCGAAATTATCGTGTCTAATGCATTACCAATGGCATTTTTTCAAAACTTTTTTTTCACGTTCTGACACTTTTATAAGGTGAAATACACTTAGTAGACATGTTTAGAATCAAAAAAAATCTTTGATCAAAACTCGATTTTTAATGGCAAAGTTCGTAGTAAGCGCAGAACGGCTGAAAAGGGCCTAATCTTATGTTTTGAGCGAAATTATCGTGTCTAATGCATTACCAATGGCATTTTTTCAAAACTTTTTTTTTTCACGTTCTGACACTTTTATAAGGTGAAATACACTTAGTAGACATGTTAGAATCAAAAAGAAAATCTTTGATCAAAACTCGATTTTTAATGGCAAAGTTCGTAGTAAGCGCAGAACGGCTGAAAAGGGCCTAAATCTTATGTTTTGAGCGAATTATCGTGTCTAATGCATTACCAATGGCATTTTTTCAAACTTTTTTTTTCACGTTCTGACACTTTTATAAGGTGAAATACCTTAGTAGACATGTTTAGAATCAAAAAGAAAAATCTTGATCAAAACTCGATTTTTAATGGCAAAGTTCGTAGTAAGCGCAGAACGGCTGAAAAGGGCCTAAATCTTATTTTTGAGCGAAATTATCGTGTCTAATGCATTACCAATGGCATTTTTCAAAACTTTTTTTTTTCACGTTCTGACACTTTTATAAGGTGAAATACACTTAGTAGACATTTTAGAATCAAAAGAAAAATCTTTGATCAAAACTCGATTTTTAATGGCAAAGTTCGTAGTAAGCGCAGAACGGCTGAAAGGGGCCTAAATCTTATGTTTTGAGCGAAATATCGTGTCTAATGCATTACCAATGGCATTTTTTCAAAACTTTTTTTTTCACGTTCTGACACTTTTATAAGGTGAAATACACTTAGTAGACATGTTTAGAATCAAAAAGAAAAATCTTTGATCAAAACTCGATTTTTAATGGCAAAGTTCGTAGTAAGCGCAGAACGGCTGAAAAGGGCCTAAATCTTATGTTTTGAGCGAAATTATCGTGTCTAATGCATTACCAATGGCATTTTTTCAAAACTTTTTTTTTTCACGTTCTGACACTTTTATAAGGTGAAATCACTTAGTAGACATGTTTAGAATCAAAAAGAAAAATCTTTGATCAAACTCGATTTTTAATGGCAAAGTTCGTAGTAAGCGCAGAACGGCTGAAAAGGGCCTAAACTTATGTTTTGAGCGAAATTATCGTGTCTAATGCATTACCAATGGCATTTTTTCAAAACTTTTTTTTTCACGTTCTGACACTTTTATAAGGTGAAATACACTTAGTAGACATGTTTAGAATCAAAAAAAAATCTTTGATCAAAACTCGATTTTTAATGGCAAAGTTCGTAGTAAGCGCAGAACGGCTGAAAAGGGCCTAAATCTTATGTTTTGAGCGAAATTATCGTGTCTAATGCATTACCAATGGCATTTTTCAAAACTTTTTTTTTCACGTTCTGACACTTTTATAAGGTGAAATACACTTAGTAGACATGTTTAGAATCAAAAAGAAAAATCTTTGATCAAAACTCGATTTTTAATGGCAAAGTTCGTAGTAAGCGCAGAACGGCTGAAAAGGGCCTAAATCTTATGTTTTGAGCGAAATTATCGTGTCTAATGCATTACCAATGGCATTTTTTCAAAACTTTTTTTTTCACGTTCTGACACTTTTATAAGGTGAAATACACTTAGTAGACATGTTTAGAATCAAAAAGAAAAATCTTTGATCAAAACTCGATTTTTAATGGCAAGTTCGTAGTAACGCAGAACGGCTGAAAAGGGCCTAAATCTTATGTTTTGAGCGAAATTATCGTGTCTAATGCATTACCAATGGCATTTTTTCAAAACTTTTTTTCACGTTCTGACACTTTTATAAGGTAAATACACTTAGTAGACATGTTTAGAATCAAAAAGAAAATCTTTGATCAAAACTCGATTTTTAATGGCAAAGTTCGTAGTAGCGCAGAACGGCTGAAAAGGGCCTAAATCTTATGTTTTGAGCGAAATTACGTGTCTAATGCATTACCAATGGCATTTTTTCAAAACTTTTTTTTTCACGTTCTGACACTTTTATAAGGTGAAATACACTTAGTAGACATGTTTAGAATCAAAAAGAAAAATCTTTGATCAAAACTCGATTTTTAATGGCAAAGTTCGTAGTAAGCGCAGAACGGCTGAAAAGGGCCTAAATCTTATGTTTTGAGCGAAATTATCGTGTCTAATGCATTACCAATGGCATTTTTTCAAAACTTTTTTTTCACGTTCTGACACTTTTATAAGGTGAAATACACTTAGTAGACATGTTTAGAATCAAAAAGAAAAATCTTTGATCAAAACTCGATTTTTAATGGCAAAGTTCGTAGTAAGCGCAGAACGGCTGAAAAGGGCCTAAATCTTATGTTTTGAGCGAAATTATCGTGTCTAATGCATTACCAATGGCATTTTTTCAAAACTTTTTTTTCACGTTCTGACACTTTTATAAGGTGAAATACACTTAGTAGACATGTTAGAATCAAAAAGAAAAATCTTTGATCAAAACTCGATTTTTAATGGCAAAGTTCGTAGTAAGCGCAGAACGGCTGAAAAGGGCCTAAATCTTATGTTTTGAGCGAAATTATCGTGTCTAATGCATTACCAATGGCATTTTTTCAAAACTTTTTTTTTCACGTTCTGACACTTTTATAAGGTGAAATACACTTAGTAGACATGTTTAGAATCAAAAGAAAATCTTTGATCAAACTCGATTTTTAATGGCAAAGTTCGTAGTAAGCGCAGAACGGCTGAAAAGGGCCTAAATCTTATGTTTTGAGCGAAATTATCGTGTCTAATGCATTACCAATGGCATTTTTTCAAAACTTTTTTTTCACGTTCTGACACTTTTATAAGGTGAAATACACTTAGTAGACATGTTTAGAATCAAAAAGAAAAATCTTTGATCAAAACTCGATTTTAATGGCAAAGTTCGTAGTAAGCGCAGAACGGCTGAAAAGGGCCTAAATCTTATGTTTTGAGCGAAATTATCGTGTCTAATGCATTACCAATGGCATTTTTTCAAAACTTTTTTTTTCACGTTCTGACACTTTTATAAGGTGAAATACACTTAGTAGACATGTTTAGAATCAAAAAGAAAAATCTTTGATCAAAACTCGATTTTTAATGGCAAAGTTCGTAGTAAGCGCAGAACGGCTGAAAAGGGCCTAAATCTTATGTTTTGAGCGAAATTATCGTGTCTAATGCATTACCAATGGCATTTTTTTCAAAACTTTTTTTTTCACGTTCTGACACTTTTATAAGTGAAATACACTTAGTAGACATGTTTAGAATCAAAAAGAAAAATCTTTGATCAAAACTCGATTTTTAATGGCAAAGTTCGTAGTAAGCGCAGAACGGCTGAAAAGGGCCTAAATCTTATGTTTTGAGCGAAATTATCGTGTCTAATGCATTACCAATGGCATTTTTTCAAAACTTTTTTTTCACGTTCTGACACTTTTATAAGGTGAAATACACTTAGTAGACATGTTTAGAATCAAAAAGAAAAATCTTTGATCAAAACTCGATTTTTAATGGCAAAGTTCGTAGTAAGCGCAGAACGGCTGAAAAGGGCCTAAATCTTATGTTTTGAGCGAAATTATCGTGTCTAATGCATTACCAATGGCATTTTTTCAAAACTTTTTTTTTCACGTTCTGACACTTTTATAAGGTGAAATACACTTAGACATGTTTAGAATCAAAAAGAAAAATCTTTGATCAAAAACTCGATTTTTAATGGCAAAGTTCGTAGTAAGCGCAGAACGGCTGAAAAGGGCCTAAATCTTATGTTTTGAGCGAAATTATCGTGTCTAATGCATTACCAATGGCATTTTTTCAAAACTTTTTTTTTCACGTTCTGACACTTTTATAAGGTGAAATACACTTAGTAGACATGTTTAGAATCAAAAAAAAAATCTTTGATCAAAACTCGATTTTTAATGGCAAAGTTCGTAGTAAGCGCAGAACGGCTGAAAAGGGCCTAAATCTTATGTTTGAGCGAAATTATCGTGTCTAATGCATTACCAATGGCATTTTTTCAAAACTTTTTTTTCACGTTCTGACACTTTTATAAGGTGAAATACACTTAGTAGACATGTTAGAATCAAAAAGAAAAATCTTTGATCAAAACTCGATTTTTAATGGCAAAGTTCGTAGTAAGCGCAGAACGGCTGAAAAGGGCCTAAATCTTATGTTTGAGCGAAATTATCGTGTCTAATGCATTACCAATGGCATTTTTTCAAACTTTTTTTTTTCACGTTCTGACACTTTTATAAGGTGAAATACACTTAGTAGACATGTTTTAGAATCAAAAAGAAAAATCTTTGATCAAAACTCGATTTTTAATGGCAAAGTTCGTAGTAAGCGCAGAACGGCTGAAAAGGGCCTAAATCTTATGTTTTGAGCGAAATTATCGTGTCTAATGCATTACCAATGGCATTTTTTCAAAACTTTTTTTTCACGTTCTGACACTTTTATAAGGTGAAATACACTTAGTAGACATGTTTAGAATCAAAAAGAAAAATCTTGATCAAAACTCGATTTTTAATGGCAAAGTTCGTAGTAAGCGCAGAACGGCTGAAAAGGGCCTAAATCTTATGTTTTGAGCGAAATTATCGTGTCTAATGCATTACCAATGGCATTTTTTCAAAACTTTTTTTTTCACGTTCTGACACTTTTATAAGGTGAAATACACTTAGTAGACATGTTTAGAATCAAAAAGAAAAATCTTTGATCAAAACTCGATTTTTAATGGCAAAGTTCGTAGTAAGCGCAGAACGGCTGAAAAGGGCCTAAATCTTATGTTTTGAGCGAAATTATCGTGTCTAATGCATTACCAATGGCATTTTTTCAAAACTTTTTTTTCACGTTCTGACACTTTTATAAGGTGAAATACACTTAGTAGACATGTTTAGAATCAAAAGAAAAATCTTTGATCAAAACTCGATTTTTAATGGCAAAGTTCGTAGTAAGCGCAGAACGGCTGAAAGGGCCTAAATCTTATGTTTGAGCGAAATTATCGTGTCTAATGCATTACCAATGCATTTTTTCAAAACTTTTTTTTTCACGTTCTGACACTTTTATAAGGTGAAATACACTTAGTAGACATGTTTAGAATCAAAAAGAAAAATCTTTGATCAAACTCGATTTTTAATGGCAAAGTTCGTAGTAAGCGCAGAACGGCTGAAAAGGGCCTAAATCTTATGTTTTGAGCGAAATTATCGTGTCTAATGCATTACCAATGGCATTTTTTCAAAACTTTTTTTTTCACGTTCTGACACTTTTATAAGGTGAAATACACTTAGTAGACATGTTTAGAATCAAAAAGAAAAATCTTTGATCAAAACTCGATTTTTAATGGCAAAGTTCGTAGTAAGCGCAGAACGGCTGAAAAGGGCCTAAATCTTATGTTTTGAGCGAAATTATCGTGTCTAATGCATTACCAATGGCATTTTTTCAAAACTTTTTTTTCACGTTCTGACACTTTTATAAGGTGAAATACACTTAGTAGACATTTTTAGAATCAAAAGAAAAATCTTTGATCAAAACTCGATTTTTAATGGCAAAGTTCGTAGTAAGCGCAGAACGGCTGAAAAGGGCCTAAATCTTATGTTTTGAGCGAAATTATCGTGTCTAATGCATTACCAATGGCATTTTTTCAAAACTTTTTTTTTCACGTTCTGACACTTTTATAAGGTGAAATACACTTAGTAGACATGTTTAGAATCAAAAAGAAAAATCTTTGATCAAAACTCGATTTTTAATGGCAAAGTTCGTAGTAAGCGCAGAACGGCTGAAAAGGGCCTAAATCTTATGTTTTGAGCGAAATTATCGTGTCTAATGCATTACCAATGGCATTTTTTCAAAACTTTTTTTTCACGTTCTGACACTTTTATAAGGTGAAATACACTTAGTAGACATGTTTAGAATCAAAAAGAAAAATCTTTGATCAAAACTCGATTTTTAATGGCAAAGTTCGTAGTAAGCGCAGAACGGCTGAAAAGGGCCTAAATCTTATGTTTTGAGCGAAATTATCGTGTCTAATGCATTACCAATGGCATTTTTTTCAAAACTTTTTTTTTCACGTTCTGACACTTTTATAAGGTGAAATACACTTAGTAGACATGTTTAGAATCAAAAAGAAAAATCTTTGATCAAAACTCGATTTTTAATGGCAAAGTTCGTAGTAAGCGCAGAACGGCTGAAAAGGGCCTAAATCTTATGTTTTGAGCGAAATTATCGTGTCTAATGCATTACCAATGGCATTTTTTCAAAACTTTTTTTTTCACGTTCTGACACTTTTATAAGGTGAAATACACTTAGTAGACATGTTTAGAATCAAAAAGAAAAATCTTTGATCAAAACTCGATTTTTAATGGCAAAGTTCGTAGTAAGCGCAGAACGGCTGAAAAGGCCTAAATCTTATGTTTTGAGCGAAATTATCGTGTCTAATGCATTACCAATGGCATTTTTTTTCAAAACTTTTTTTTCACGTTCTGACACTTTTATAGGTGAAATACACTTAGTAGACATGTTTAGAATCAAAAAGAAAAATCTTTGATCAAAACTCGATTTTTAATGGCAAAGTTCGTAGTAAGCGCAGAACGGCTGAAAAGGGCCTAAATCTTATGTTTTGAGCGAAATTATCGTGTCTAATGCATTACCAATGGCATTTTTTCAAAACTTTTTTTTTCACGTTCTGACACTTTATAAGGTGAAATACACTTAGTAGACATGTTTAGAATCAAAAAGAAAAATCTTTGATCAAAACTCGATTTTTAATGGCAAAGTTCGTAGTAAGCGCAGACGGCTGAAAAGGGCCTAAATCTTATGTTTTGAGCGAAATTATCGTGTCTAATGCATTACCAATGGCATTTTTTCAAAACTTTTTTTTTCACGTTCTGACACTTTTAGGTGAAATACACTTAGTAGACATGTTTAGAATCAAAAAGAAAAATCTTTGATCAAAACTCGATTTTTAATGGCAAAGTTCGTAGTAAGCGCAGAACGGCTGAAAAGGGCCTAAATCTTATGTTTTGAGCGAAATTATCGTGTCTAATGCATTACCAATGGCATTTTTTCAAAACTTTTTTTTTCACGTTCTGACACTTTTATAAGGTGAAATACACTTAGTAGACATGTTTAGAATCAAAAAGAAAAATCTTTGATCAAAACTCGATTTTTAATGGCAAAGTTCGTAGTAAGCGCAGAACGGCTGAAAAGGGCCTAAATCTTATGTTTTGAGCGAAATTATCGTGTCTAATGCATTACCAATGGCATTTTTTCAAAACTTTTTTTTCACGTTCTGACACTTTTATAAGGTGAAATACACTTAGTAGACATGTTTAGAATCAAAAAGAAAAATCTTTGATCAAAACTCGATTTTTAATGGCAAAGTTCGTAGTAAGCGCAGAACGGCTGAAAAGGCCTAAATCTTATGTTTTGAGCGAAATTATCGTGTCTAATGCATTACCAATGGCATTTTTTCAAAACTTTTTTTTTCACGTTCTGACACTTTTATAAGGTGAAATACACTTAGTAGACATGTTTAGAATCAAAAAGAAAAATCTTTGATCAAAACT
Source organism: Branchiostoma floridae x Branchiostoma belcheri (assembly GCA_019207045.1). Lineage (NCBI taxonomy): Eukaryota > Metazoa > Chordata > Leptocardii > Amphioxiformes > Branchiostomatidae > Branchiostoma > Branchiostoma floridae x Branchiostoma belcheri. The sequence goes on along the minus strand of CM033034.1, from coordinate 22,734,070 downwards.
CGATTTTTAATGGCAAAGTTCGTAGTAAGCGCAGAACGGCTGAAAAGGGCCTAAATCTTATGTTTTGAGCGAAATTATCGTGTCTAATGCATTACCAATGGCATTTTTTCAAAACTTTTTTTTTCACGTTCTGACACTTTTATAAGGTGAAATACACTTAGTAGACATGTTTAGAATCAAAAAGAAAAATCTTTGATCAAAACTCGATTTTTAATGGCAAAGTTCGTAGTAAGCGCAGAACGGCTGAAAAGGGCCTAAATCTTATGTTTTGAGCGAAATTATCGTGTCTAATGCATTACCATGGCATTTTTTCAAAACTTTTTTTTTCACGTTCTGACACTTTTATAAGGTGAAATACACTTAGTAGACATGTTTAGAATCAAAAAGAAAAATCTTTGATCAAAACTCGATTTTTAATGGCAAAGTTCGTAGTAAGCGCAGAACGGCTGAAAAGGGCCTAAATCTTATGTTTTGAGCGAAATTATCGTGTCTAATGCATTACCAATGGCATTTTTTCAAAACTTTTTTTTTCACGTTCTGACACTTTTATAAGGTGAAATACACTTAGTAGACATGTTTAGAATCAAAAAGAAAAATCTTTGATCAAAACTCGATTTTTAATGGCAAAGTTCGTAGTAAGCGCAGAACGGCTGAAAAGGGCCTAAATCTTATGTTTTGAGCGAAATTATCGTGTCTAATGCATTACCAATGGCATTTTTTTCAAAACTTTTTTTTTCACGTTCTGACACTTTTATAAGGTGAAATACACTTAGTAGACATGTTTAGAATCAAAAAGAAAAATCTTTGATCAAAACTCGATTTTTAATGGCAAAGTTCGTAGTAAGCGCAGAACGGCTGAAAAGGGCCTAAATCTTATGTTTTGAGCGAAATTATCGTGTCTAATGCATTACCAATGGCATTTTTTCAAAACTTTTTTTTTCACGTTCTGACACTTTTATAAGGTGAAATACACTTAGTAGACATGTTTAGAATCAAAAAGAAAAATCTTTGATCAAAACTCGATTTTTAATGGCAAAGTTCGTAGTAAGCGCAGAACGGCTGAAAAGGGCCTAAATCTTATGTTTTGAGCGAAATTATCGTGTCTAATGCATTACCAATGGCATTTTTTCAAAACTTTTTTTTTCACGTTCTGACACTTTTATAAGGTGAAATACACTTAGTAGACATGTTTAGAATCAAAAAGAAAAATCTTTGATCAAAACTCGATTTTTAATGGCAAAGTTCGTAGTAAGCGCAGAACGGCTGAAAAGGGCCTAAATCTTATGTTTTGAGCGAAATTATCGTGTCTAATGCATTACCAATGGCATTTTTTCAAAACTTTTTTTTCACGTTCTGACACTTTTATAAGGTGAAATACACTTAGTAGACATGTTTAGAATCAAAAAGAAAAATCTTTGATCAAAACTCGATTTTTAATGGCAAAGTTCGTAGTAAGCGCAGAACGGCTGAAAAGGGCCTAAATCTTATGTTTTGAGCGAAATTATCGTGTCTAATGCATTACCAATGGCATTTTTTCAAAACTTTTTTTTTCACGTTCTGACACTTTTATAAGGTGAAATACACTTAGTAGACATGTTTAGAATCAAAAAGAAAAATCTTTGATCAAAACTCGATTTTTAATGGCAAAGTTCGTAGTAAGCGCAGAACGGCTGAAAGGGCCTAAATCTTATGTTTTGAGCGAAATTATCGTGTCTAATGCATTACCAATGGCATTTTTTCAAAACTTTTTTTTTCACGTTCTGACACTTTTATAAGGTGAAATACACTTAGTAGACATGTTTAGAATCAAAAAGAAAAATCTTTGATCAAAACTCGATTTTTAATGGCAAAGTTCGTAGTAAGCGCAGAACGGCTGAAAAGGGCCTAAATCTTATGTTTTGAGCGAAATTATCGTGTCTAATGCATTACCAATGGCATTTTTTCAAAACTTTTTTTTTCACGTTCTGACACTTTTATAAGGTGAAATACACTTAGTAGACATGTTTAGAATCAAAAGAAAAATCTTTGATCAAAACTCGATTTTTAATGGCAAAGTTCGTAGTAAGCGCAGAACGGCTGAAAAGGGCCTAAATCTTATGTTTTGAGCGAAATTATCGTGTCTAATGCATTACCAATGGCATTTTTTCAAAACTTTTTTTTCACGTTCTGACACTTTTATAAGGTGAAATACACTTAGTAGACATGTTTAGAATCAAAAAGAAAAATCTTTGATCAAAACTCGATTTTTAATGGCAAAGTTCGTAGTAAGCGCAGAACGGCTGAAAAGGGCCTAAATCTTATGTTTTGAGCGAAATTATCGTGTCTAATGCATTACCAATGGCATTTTTTCAAAACTTTTTTTTTCACGTTCTGACACTTTTATAAGGTGAAATACACTTAGTAGACATGTTTAGAATCAAAAAGAAAATCTTTGATCAAAACTCGATTTTTAATGGCAAAGTTCGTAGTAAGCGCAGAACGGCTGAAAAGGGCCTAAATCTTATGTTTTGAGCGAAATTATCGTGTCTAATGCATTACCAATGGCATTTTTTCAAAACTTTTTTTTTCACGTTCTGACACTTTTATAAGGTGAAATACACTTAGTAGACATGTTTAGAATCAAAAAGAAAAATCTTTGATCAAAACTCGATTTTTAATGGCAAAGTTCGTAGTAAGCGCAGAACGGCTGAAAAGGGCCTAAATCTTATGTTTTGAGCGAAATTATCGTGTCTAATGCATTACCAATGGCATTTTTTCAAAACTTTTTTTTTCACGTTCTGACACTTTTATAAGGTGAAATACACTTAGTAGACATGTTTAGAATCAAAAAGAAAATCTTTGATCAAAACTCGATTTTTAATGGCAAAGTTCGTAGTAAGCGCAGAACGGCTGAAAAGGGCCTAAATCTTATGTTTTGAGCGAAATTATCGTGTCTAATGCATTACCAATGGCATTTTTTCAAAACTTTTTTTTCACGTTCTGACACTTTTATAAGGTGAAATACACTTAGTAGACATGTTTAGAATCAAAAAGAAAAATCTTTGATCAAAACTCGATTTTTAATGGCAAAGTTCGTAGTAAGCGCAGAACGGCTGAAAAGGGCCTAAATCTTATGTTTTGAGCGAAATTATCGTGTCTAATGCATTACCAATGGCATTTTTTCAAAACTTTTTTTTTCACGTTCTGACACTTTTATAAGGTGAAATACACTTAGTAGACATGTTTAGAATCAAAAAGAAAAATCTTTGATCAAAACTCGATTTTTAATGGCAAAGTTCGTAGTAAGCGCAGAACGGCTGAAAAGGGCCTAAATCTTATGTTTTGAGCGAAATTATCGTGTCTAATGCATTACCAATGGCATTTTTTCAAAACTTTTTTTTTCACGTTCTGACACTTTTATAAGGTGAAATACACTTAGTAGACATGTTTAGAATCAAAAAGAAAAATCTTTGATCAAACTCGATTTTTAATGGCAAAGTTCGTAGTAAGCGCAGAACGGCTGAAAAGGGCCTAAATCTTATGTTTTGAGCGAAATTATCGTGTCTAATGCATTACCAATGGCATTTTTTCAAAACTTTTTTTTCACGTTCTGACACTTTTATAAGGTGAAATACACTTAGTAGACATGTTTAGAATCAAAAGAAAATCTTTGATCAAAACTCGATTTTTAATGGCAAAGTTCGTAGTAAGCGCAGAACGGCTGAAAAGGGCCTAAATCTTATGTTTTGAGCGAAATTATCGTGTCTAATGCATTACCAATGGCATTTTTTCAAAACTTTTTTTTTCACGTTCTGACACTTTTATAAGGTGAAATACACTTAGTAGACATGTTTAGAATCAAAAAGAAAAATCTTTGATCAAAACTCGATTTTTAATGGCAAAGTTCGTAGTAAGCGCAGAACGGCTGAAAGGGCCTAAATCTTATGTTTTGAGCGAAATTATCGTGTCTAATGCATTACCAATGGCATTTTTTCAAAACTTTTTTTTCACGTTCTGACACTTTTATAAGGTGAAATACACTTAGTAGACATGTTTAGAATCAAAAAGAAAAATCTTTGATCAAAACTCGATTTTTAATGGCAAAGTTCGTAGTAAGCGCAGAACGGCTGAAAAGGGCCTAATCTTATGTTTTGAGCGAAATTATCGTGTCTAATGCATTACCAATGGCATTTTTTCAAAACTTTTTTTTCACGTTCTGACACTTTTATAAGGTGAAATACACTTAGTAGACATGTTTAGAATCAAAAAGAAAAATCTTTGATCAAAACTCGATTTTTAATGGCAAAGTTCGTAGTAAGCGCAGAACGGCTGAAAAGGGCCTAAATCTTATGTTTTGAGCGAAATTATCGTGTCTAATGCATTACCAATGGCATTTTTTCAAAACTTTTTTTTTCACGTTCTGACACTTTTATAAGGTGAAATACACTTAGTAGACATGTTTAGAATCAAAAAGAAAAATCTTTGATCAAAACTCGATTTTTAATGGCAAAGTTCGTAGTAAGCGCAGAACGGCTGAAAAGGGCCTAAATCTTATGTTTTGAGCGAAATTATCGTGTCTAATGCATTACCAATGGCATTTTTTCAAAACTTTTTTTTTCACGTTCTGACACTTTTATAAGGTGAAATACACTTAGTAGACATGTTTAGAATCAAAAAGAAAAATCTTTGATCAAAACTCGATTTTTAATGGCAAAGTTCGTAGTAAGCGCAGAACGGCTGAAAAGGGCCTAAATCTTATGTTTTGAGCGAAATTATCGTGTCTAATGCATTACCAATGGCATTTTTTCAAAACTTTTTTTTTCACGTTCTGACACTTTTATAAGGTGAAATACACTTAGTAGACATGTTTAGAATCAAAAAGAAAAATCTTTGATCAAAACTCGATTTTTAATGGCAAAGTTCGTAGTAAGCGCAGAACGGCTGAAAAGGGCCTAAATCTTATGTTTTGAGCGAAATTATCGTGTCTAATGCATTACCAATGGCATTTTTTCAAAACTTTTTTTTTCACGTTCTGACACTTTTATAAGGTGAAATACACTTAGTAGACATGTTTAGAATCAAAAAGAAAAATCTTTGATCAAAACTCGATTTTTAATGGCAAAGTTCGTAGTAAGCGCAGAACGGCTGAAAAGGGCCTAAATCTTATGTTTTGAGCGAAATTATCGTGTCTAATGCATTACCAATGGCATTTTTTCAAAACTTTTTTTTTCACGTTCTGACACTTTTATAAGGTGAAATACACTTAGTAGACATGTTTAGAATCAAAAAGAAAAATCTTTGATCAAAACTCGATTTTTAATGGCAAAGTTCGTAGTAAGCGCAGAACGGCTGAAAAGGGCCTAAATCTTATGTTTTGAGCGAAATATCGTGTCTAATGCATTACCAATGGCATTTTTTCAAAACTTTTTTTTTCACGTTCTGACACTTTTATAAGGTGAAATACACTTAGTAGACATGTTTAGAATCAAAAAGAAAAATCTTTGATCAAAACTCGATTTTTAATGGCAAAGTTCGTAGTAAGCGCAGAACGGCTGAAAAGGGCCTAAATCTTATGTTTTGAGCGAAATTATCGTGTCTAATGCATTACCAATGGCATTTTTTCAAAACTTTTTTTTTCACGTTCTGACACTTTTATAAGGTGAAATACACTTAGTAGACATGTTTAGAATCAAAAAGAAAAATCTTTGATCAAAACTCGATTTTTAATGGAAAGTTCGTAGTAAGCGCAGAACGGCTGAAAAGGGCCTAAATCTTATGTTTTGAGCGAAATTATCGTGTCTAATGCATTACCAATGGCATTTTTTCAAAACTTTTTTTTTCACGTTCTGACACTTTTATAAGGTGAAATACACTTAGTAGACATGTTTAGAATCAAAAAGAAAAATCTTTGATCAAAACTCGATTTTTAATGGCAAAGTTCGTAGTAAGCGCAGAACGGCTGAAAAGGGCCTAAATCTTATGTTTTGAGCGAAATTATCGTGTCTAATGCATTACCATGGCATTTTTTTCAAAACTTTTTTTTTCACGTTCTGACACTTTTATAAGGTGAAATACACTTAGTAGACATGTTTAGAATCAAAAAGAAAAATCTTTGATCAAAACTCGATTTTTAATGGCAAAGTTCGTAGTAAGCGCAGAACGGCTGAAAAGGGCCTAAATCTTATGTTTTGAGCGAAATTATCGTGTCTAATGCATTACCAATGGCATTTTTTCAAACTTTTTTTTCACGTTCTGACACTTTTATAAGGTGAAATACACTTAGTAGACATGTTTAGAATCAAAAAGAAAAATCTTTGATCAAAACTCGATTTTTAATGGCAAAGTTCGTAGTAAGCGCAGAACGGCTGAAAAGGGCCTAAATCTTATGTTTTGAGCGAAATTATCGTGTCTAATGCATTACCAATGGCATTTTTTCAAAACTTTTTTTTCACGTTCTGACACTTTTATAAGGTGAAATACACTTAGTAGACATGTTTAGAATCAAAAAGAAAATCTTTGATCAAAACTCGATTTTTAATGGCAAAGTTCGTAGTAAGCGCAGAACGGCTGAAAAGGGCCTAAATCTTATGTTTTGAGCGAAATTATCGTGTCTAATGCATTACCAATGGCATTTTTTCAAAACTTTTTTTTTCACGTTCTGACACTTTTATAAGGTGAAATACACTTAGTAGACATGTTTAGAATCAAAAAGAAAAATCTTTGATCAAAACTCGATTTTTAATGGCAAAGTTCGTAGTAAGCGCAGAACGGCTGAAAAGGGCCTAAATCTTATGTTTTGAGCGAAATTATCGTGTCTAATGCATTACCAATGGCATTTTTTCAAAACTTTTTTTTTCACGTTCTGACACTTTTATAAGGTGAAATACACTTAGTAGACATGTTTAGAATCAAAAAGAAAAATCTTTGATCAAAACTCGATTTTTAATGGCAAAGTTCGTAGTAAGCGCAGAACGGCTGAAAAGGCCTAAATCTTATGTTTTGAGCGAAATTATCGTGTCTAATGCATTACCAATGGCATTTTTTCAAAACTTTTTTTTTCACGTTCTGACACTTTTATAAGGTGAAATACACTTAGTAGACATGTTTAGAATCAAAAAGAAAAATCTTTGATCAAAACTCGATTTTTAATGGCAAAGTTCGTAGTAAGCGCAGAACGGCTGAAAAGGGCCTAAATCTTATGTTTTGAGCGAAATTATCGTGTCTAATGCATTACCAATGGCATTTTTTCAAAACTTTTTTTTCACGTTCTGACACTTTTATAAGGTGAAATACACTTAGTAGACATGTTTAGAATCAAAAAGAAAAATCTTTGATCAAAACTCGATTTTTAATGGCAAAGTTCGTAGTAAGCGCAGAACGGCTGAAAAGGGCCTAAATCTTATGTTTTGAGCGAAATTATCGTGTCTAATGCATTACCAATGGCATTTTTTCAAAACTTTTTTTTCACGTTCTGACACTTTTATAAGGTGAAATACACTTAGTAGACATGTTTAGAATCAAAAAGAAAAATCTTTGATCAAAACTCGATTTTTAATGGCAAAGTTCGTAGTAAGCGCAGAACGGCTGAAAAGGGCCTAAATCTTATGTTTTGAGCGAAATTATCGTGTCTAATGCATTACCAATGGCATTTTTTCAAAACTTTTTTTTTCACGTTCTGACACTTTTATAAGGTGAAATACACTTAGTAGACATGTTTAGAATCAAAAAGAAAAATCTTTGATCAAAACTCGATTTTTAATGGCAAAGTTCGTAGTAAGCGCAGAACGGCTGAAAAGGGCCTAAATCTTATGTTTTGAGCGAAATTATCGTGTCTAATGCATTACCAATGGCATTTTTTCAAAACTTTTTTTTTCACGTTCTGACACTTTTATAAGGTGAAATACACTTAGTAGACATGTTTAGAATCAAAAAGAAAAATCTTTGATCAAAACTCGATTTTTAATGGCAAAGTTCGTAGTAAGCGCAGAACGGCTGAAAAGGGCCTAAATCTTATGTTTTGAGCGAAATTATCGTGTCTAATGCATTACCAATGGCATTTTTTTCAAAACTTTTTTTTCACGTTCTGACACTTTTATAAGGTGAAATACACTTAGTAGACATGTTTAGAATCAAAAAGAAAAATCTTTGATCAAAACTCGATTTTTAATGGCAAAGTTCGTAGTAAGCGCAGAACGGCTGAAAAGGGCCTAAATCTTATGTTTTGAGCGAAATTATCGTGTCTAATGCATTACCAATGGCATTTTTTCAAAACTTTTTTTTCACGTTCTGACACTTTTATAAGGTGAAATACACTTAGTAGACATGTTTAGAATCAAAAAGAAAAATCTTTGATCAAAACTCGATTTTTAATGGCAAAGTTCGTAGTAAGCGCAGAACGGCTGAAAAGGGCCTAAATCTTATGTTTTGAGCGAAATTATCGTGTCTAATGCATTACCAATGGCATTTTTTCAAAACTTTTTTTTCACGTTCTGACACTTTTATAAGGTGAAATACACTTAGTAGACATGTTTAGAATCAAAAAGAAAAATCTTTGATCAAAACTCGATTTTTAATGGCAAAGTTCGTAGTAAGCGCAGAACGGCTGAAAAGGGCCTAAATCTTATGTTTTGAGCGAAATTATCGTGTCTAATGCATTACCAATGGCATTTTTTCAAAACTTTTTTTTTCACGTTCTGACACTTTTATAAGGTGAAATACACTTAGTAGACATGTTTAGAATCAAAAAGAAAAATCTTTGATCAAAACTCGATTTTTAATGGCAAAGTTCGTAGTAAGCGCAGAACGGCTGAAAAGGGCCTAAATCTTATGTTTTGAGCGAAATTATCGTGTCTAATGCATTACCAATGGCATTTTTTCAAAACTTTTTTTTCACGTTCTGACACTTTTATAAGGTGAAATACACTTAGTAGACATGTTTAGAATCAAAAAGAAAAATCTTTGATCAAAACTCGATTTTTAATGGCAAAGTTCGTAGTAAGCGCAGAACGGCTGAAAAGGGCCTAAATCTTATGTTTTGAGCGAAATTATCGTGTCTAATGCATTACCAATGGCATTTTTTCAAAACTTTTTTTTTCACGTTCTGACACTTTTATAAGGTGAAATACACTTAGTAGACATGTTTAGAATCAAAAAGAAAAATCTTTGATCAAAACTCGATTTTTAATGGCAAAGTTCGTAGTAAGCGCAGAACGGCTGAAAAGGGCCTAAATCTTATGTTTTGAGCGAAATTATCGTGTCTAATGCATTACCAATGGCATTTTTTCAAAACTTTTTTTTCACGTTCTGACACTTTTATAAGGTGAAATACACTTAGTAGACATGTTTAGAATCAAAAAGAAAAATCTTTGATCAAAACTCGATTTTTAATGGCAAAGTTCGTAGTAAGCGCAGAACGGCTGAAAAGGGCCTAAATCTTATGTTTTGAGCGAAATTATCGTGTCTAATGCATTACCAATGGCATTTTTTCAAAACTTTTTTTTTCACGTTCTGACACTTTTATAAGGTGAAATACACTTAGTAGACATGTTTAGAATCAAAAAGAAAAATCTTTGATCAAAACTCGATTTTTAATGGCAAAGTTCGTAGTAAGCGCAGAACGGCTGAAAAGGGCCTAAATCTTATGTTTTGAGCGAAATTATCGTGTCTAATGCATTACCAATGGCATTTTTTCAAAACTTTTTTTTTCACGTTCTGACACTTTTATAAGGTGAAATACACTTAGTAGACATGTTTAGAATCAAAAAGAAAAATCTTTGATCAAAACTCGATTTTTAATGGCAAAGTTCGTAGTAAGCGCAGAACGGCTGAAAAGGGCCTAAATCTTATGTTTTGAGCGAAATTATCGTGTCTAATGCATTACCAATGGCATTTTTTCAAAACTTTTTTTTTCACGTTCTGACACTTTTATAAGGTGAAATACACTTAGTAGACATGTTTAGAATCAAAAAGAAAAATCTTTGATCAAAACTCGATTTTTAATGGCAAAGTTCGTAGTAAGCGCAGAACGGCTGAAAAGGGCCTAAATCTTATGTTTTGAGCGAAATTATCGTGTCTAATGCATTACCAATGGCATTTTTTCAAAACTTTTTTTTCACGTTCTGACACTTTTATAAGGTGAAATACACTTAGTAGACATGTTTAGAATCAAAAAGAAAAATCTTTGATCAAAACTCGATTTTTAATGGCAAAGTTCGTAGTAAGCGCAGAACGGCTGAAAAGGGCCTAAATCTTATGTTTTGAGCGAAATTATCGTGTCTAATGCATTACCAATGGCATTTTTTCAAAACTTTTTTTTTCACGTTCTGACACTTTTATAAGGTGAAATACACTTAGTAGACATGTTTAGAATCAAAAAGAAAAATCTTTGATCAAAACTCGATTTTTAATGGCAAAGTTCGTAGTAAGCGCAGAACGGCTGAAAAGGGCCTAAATCTTATGTTTTGAGCGAAATTATCGTGTCTAATGCATTACCAATGGCATTTTTTCAAAACTTTTTTTTTCACGTTCTGACACTTTTATAAGGTGAAATACACTTAGTAGACATGTTTAGAATCAAAAAGAAAAATCTTTGATCAAAACTCGATTTTTAATGGCAAAGTTCGTAGTAAGCGCAGAACGGCTGAAAAGGGCCTAAATCTTATGTTTTGAGCGAAATTATCGTGTCTAATGCATTACCAATGGCATTTTTTCAAAACTTTTTTTTCACGTTCTGACACTTTTATAAGGTGAAATACACTTAGTAGACATGTTTAGAATCAAAAAGAAAAATCTTTGATCAAAACTCGATTTTTAATGGCAAAGTTCGTAGTAAGCGCAGAACGGCTGAAAAGGGCCTAAATCTTATGTTTTGAGCGAAATTATCGTGTCTAATGCATTACCAATGGCATTTTTTCAAAACTTTTTTTTTCACGTTCTGACACTTTTATAAGGTGAAATACACTTAGTAGACATGTTTAGAATCAAAAAGAAAAATCTTTGATCAAAACTCGATTTTTAATGGCAAAGTTCGTAGTAAGCGCAGAACGGCTGAAAAGGGCCTAAATCTTATGTTTTGAGCGAAATTATCGTGTCTAATGCATTACCAATGGCATTTTTTCAAAACTTTTTTTTCACGTTCTGACACTTTTATAAGGTGAAATACACTTAGTAGACATGTTTAGAATCAAAAAGAAAAATCTTTGATCAAAACTCGATTTTTAATGGCAAAGTTCGTAGTAAGCGCAGAACGGCTGAAAAGGGCCTAAATCTTATGTTTTGAGCGAAATTATCGTGTCTAATGCATTACCAATGGCATTTTTTCAAAACTTTTTTTTTCACGTTCTGACACTTTTATAAGGTGAAATACACTTAGTAGACATGTTTAGAATCAAAAAGAAAAATCTTTGATCAAAACTCGATTTTTAATGGCAAAGTTCGTAGTAAGCGCAGAACGGCTGAAAAGGGCCTAAATCTTATGTTTTGAGCGAAATTATCGTGTCTAATGCATTACCAATGGCATTTTTTCAAAACTTTTTTTTTCACGTTCTGACACTTTTATAAGGTGAAATACACTTAGTAGACATGTTTAGAATCAAAAAGAAAAATCTTTGATCAAAACTCGATTTTTAATGGCAAAGTTCGTAGTAAGCGCAGAACGGCTGAAAAGGGCCTAAATCTTATGTTTTGAGCGAAATTATCGTGTCTAATGCATTACCAATGGCATTTTTTCAAAACTTTTTTTTCACGTTCTGACACTTTTATAAGGTGAAATACACTTAGTAGACATGTTTAGAATCAAAAAGAAAAATCTTTGATCAAAACTCGATTTTTAATGGCAAAGTTCGTAGTAAGCGCAGAACGGCTGAAAAGGGCCTAAATCTTATGTTTTGAGCGAAATTATCGTGTCTAATGCATTACCAATGGCATTTTTTCAAAACTTTTTTTTCACGTTCTGACACTTTTATAAGGTGAAATACACTTAGTAGACATGTTTAGAATCAAAAAGAAAAATCTTTGATCAAAACTCGATTTTTAATGGCAAAGTTCGTAGTAAGCGCAGAACGGCTGAAAAGGGCCTAAATCTTATGTTTTGAGCGAAATTATCGTGTCTAATGCATTACCAATGGCATTTTTTCAAAACTTTTTTTTTCACGTTCTGACACTTTTATAAGGTGAAATACACTTAGTAGACATGTTTAGAATCAAAAAGAAAAATCTTTGATCAAAACTCGATTTTTAATGGCAAAGTTCGTAGTAAGCGCAGAACGGCTGAAAAGGGCCTAAATCTTATGTTTTGAGCGAAATTATCGTGTCTAATGCATTACCAATGGCATTTTTTCAAAACTTTTTTTTTCACGTTCTGACACTTTTATAAGGTGAAATACACTTAGTAGACATGTTTAGAATCAAAAAGAAAAATCTTTGATCAAAACTCGATTTTTAATGGCAAAGTTCGTAGTAAGCGCAGAACGGCTGAAAAGGGCCTAAATCTTATGTTTTGAGCGAAATTATCGTGTCTAATGCATTACCAATGGCATTTTTTCAAAACTTTTTTTTTCACGTTCTGACACTTTTATAAGGTGAAATACACTTAGTAGACATGTTTAGAATCAAAAAGAAAAATCTTTGATCAAAACTCGATTTTTAATGGCAAAGTTCGTAGTAAGCGCAGAACGGCTGAAAAGGGCCTAAATCTTATGTTTTGAGCGAAATTACCGTGTCTAATGCATTACCAATGGCATTTTTTCAAAACTTTTTTTTCACGTTCTGACACTTTTATAAGGTGAAATACACTTAGTAGACATGTTTAGAATCAAAAAGAAAAATCTTTGATCAAAACTCGATTTTTAATGGCAAAGTTCGTAGTAAGCGCAGAACGGCTGAAAAGGGCCTAAATCTTATGTTTTGAGCGAAATTATCGTGTCTAATGCATTACCAATGGCATTTTTTCAAAACTTTTTTTTTCACGTTCTGACACTTTTATAAGGTGATACACTTAGTAGACATGTTTAGAATCAAAAAGAAAAATCTTTGATCAAAACTCGATTTTTAATGGCAAAGTTCGTAGTAAGCGCAGAACGGCTGAAAAGGGCCTAAATCTTATGTTTTGAGCGAAATTATCGTGTCTAATGCATTACCAATGGCATTTTTTCAAAACTTTTTTTTCACGTTCTGACACTTTTATAAGGTGAAATACACTTAGTAGACATGTTTAGAATCAAAAAGAAAAATCTTTGATCAAAACTCGATTTTTAATGGCAAAGTTCGTAGTAAGCGCAGAACGGCTGAAAAGGGCCTAAATCTTATGTTTTGAGCGAAATTATCGTGTCTAATGCATTACCAATGGCATTTTTTCAAAACTTTTTTTTTCACGTTCTGACACTTTTATAAGGTGAAATACACTTAGTAGACATGTTTAGAATCAAAAAGAAAAATCTTTGATCAAAACTCGATTTTTAATGGCAAAGTTCGTAGTAAGCGCAGAACGGCTGAAAAGGGCCTAAATCTTATGTTTTGAGCGAAATTATCGTGTCTAATGCATTACCAATGGCATTTTTTCAAAACTTTTTTTTTCACGTTCTGACACTTTTATAAGGTGAAATACACTTAGTAGACATGTTTAGAATCAAAAAAAAAATCTTTGATCAAAACTCGATTTTTAATGGCAAAGTTCGTAGTAAGCGCAGAACGGCTGAAAAGGGCCTAAATCTTATGTTTTGAGCGAAATTATCGTGTCTAATGCATTACCAATGGCATTTTTTCAAAACTTTTTTTTTCACGTTCTGACACTTTTATAAGGTGAAATACACTTAGTAGACATGTTTAGAATCAAAAAGAAAAATCTTTGATCAAAACTCGATTTTTAATGGCAAAGTTCGTAGTAAGCGCAGAACGGCTGAAAAGGGCCTAAATCTTATGTTTTGAGCGAAATTATCGTGTCTAATGCATTACCAATGGCATTTTTTCAAAACTTTTTTTTTCACGTTCTGACACTTTTATAAGGTGAAATACACTTAGTAGACATGTTTAGAATCAAAAAGAAAAATCTTTGATCAAAACTCGATTTTTAATGGCAAAGTTCGTAGTAAGCGCAGAACGGCTGAAAAGGGCCTAAATCTTATGTTTTGAGCGAAATTATCGTGTCTAATGCATTACCAATGGCATTTTTTCAAAACTTTTTTTTTCACGTTCTGACACTTTTATAAGGTGAAATACACTTAGTAGACATGTTTAGAATCAAAAAGAAAAATCTTTGATCAAAACTCGATTTTTAATGGCAAAGTTCGTAGTAAGCGCAGAACGGCTGAAAAGGGCCTAAATCTTATGTTTTGAGCGAAATTATCGTGTCTAATGCATTACCAATGGCATTTTTTCAAAACTTTTTTTTTCACGTTCTGACACTTTTATAAGGTGAAATACACTTAGTAGACATGTTTAGAATCAAAAAGAAAAATCTTTGATCAAAACTCGATTTTTAATGGCAAAGTTCGTAGTAAGCGCAGAACGGCTGAAAAGGGCCTAAATCTTATGTTTTGAGCGAAATTATCGTGTCTAATGCATTACCAATGGCATTTTTTCAAAACTTTTTTTTTCACGTTCTGACACTTTTATAAGGTGAAATACACTTAGTAGACATGTTTAGAATCAAAAAGAAAAATCTTTGATCAAAACTCGATTTTTAATGGCAAAGTTCGTAGTAAGCGCAGAACGGCTGAAAAGGGCCTAAATCTTATGTTTTGAGCGAAATTATCGTGTCTAATGCATTACCAATGGCATTTTTTCAAAACTTTTTTTTTCACGTTCTGACACTTTTATAAGGTGAAATACACTTAGTAGACATGTTTAGAATCAAAAAGAAAAATCTTTGATCAAAACTCGATTTTTAATGGCAAAGTTCGTAGTAAGCGCAGAACGGCTGAAAAGGGCCTAAATCTTATGTTTTGAGCGAAATTATCGTGTCTAATGCATTACCAATGGCATTTTTTCAAAACTTTTTTTTTCACGTTCTGACACTTTTATAAGGTGAAATACACTTAGTAGACATGTTTAGAATCAAAAAGAAAAATCTTTGATCAAAACTCGATTTTTAATGGCAAAGTTCGTAGTAAGCGCAGAACGGCTGAAAAGGGCCTAAATCTTATGTTTTGAGCGAAATTATCGTGTCTAATGCATTACCAATGGCATTTTTTCAAAACTTTTTTTTTCACGTTCTGACACTTTTATAAGGTGAAATACACTTAGTAGACATGTTTAGAATCAAAAAGAAAAATCTTTGATCAAAACTCGATTTTTAATGGCAAAGTTCGTAGTAAGCGCAGAACGGCTGAAAAGGGCCTAAATCTTATGTTTTGAGCGAAATTATCGTGTCTAATGCATTACCAATGGCATTTTTTCAAAACTTTTTTTTTCACGTTCTGACACTTTTATAAGGTGAAATACACTTAGTAGACATGTTTAGAATCAAAAAGAAAAATCTTTGATCAAAACTCGATTTTTAATGGCAAAGTTCGTAGTAAGCGCAGAACGGCTGAAAAGGGCCTAAATCTTATGTTTTGAGCGAAATTATCGTGTCTAATGCATTACCAATGGCATTTTTTCAAAACTTTTTTTTTCACGTTCTGACACTTTTATAAGGTGAAATACACTTAGTAGACATGTTTAGAATCAAAAAGAAAAATCTTTGATCAAAACTCGATTTTTAATGGCAAAGTTCGTAGTAAGCGCAGAACGGCTGAAAAGGGCCTAAATCTTATGTTTTGAGCGAAATTATCGTGTCTAATGCATTACCAATGGCATTTTTTCAAAACTTTTTTTTTCACGTTCTGACACTTTTATAAGGTGAAATACACTTAGTAGACATGTTTAGAATCAAAAAGAAAAATCTTTGATCAAAACTCGATTTTTAATGGCAAAGTTCGTAGTAAGCGCAGAACGGCTGAAAAGGGCCTAAATCTTATGTTTTGAGCGAAATTATCGTGTCTAATGCATTACCAATGGCATTTTTTCAAAACTTTTTTTTTCACGTTCTGACACTTTTATAAGGTGAAATACACTTAGTAGACATGTTTAGAATCAAAAAGAAAAATCTTTGATCAAAACTCGATTTTTAATGGCAAAGTTCGTAGTAAGCGCAGAACGGCTGAAAAGGGCCTAAATCTTATGTTTGGAGCGAAATTATCGTGTCTAATGCATTACCAATGGCATTTTTTCAAAACTTTTTTTTTCACGTTCTGACACTTTTATAAGGTGAAATACACTTAGTAGACATGTTTAGAATCAAAAAGAAAAATCTTTGATCAAAACTCGATTTTTAATGGCAAAGTTCGTAGTAAGCGCAGAACGGCTGAAAAGGGCCTAAATCTTATGTTTTGAGCGAAATTATCGTGTCTAATGCATTACCAATGGCATTTTTTCAAAACTTTTTTTTTCACGTTCTGACACTTTTATAAGGTGAAATACACTTAGTAGACATGTTTAGAATCAAAAAGAAAAATCTTTGATCAAAACTCGATTTTTAATGGCAAAGTTCGTAGTAAGCGCAGAACGGCTGAAAAGGGCCTAAATCTTATGTTTTGAGCGAAATTATCGTGTCTAATGCATTACCAATGGCATTTTTTCAAAACTTTTTTTTTCACGTTCTGACACTTTTATAAGGTGAAATACACTTAGTAGACATGTTTAGAATCAAAAAGAAAAATCTTTGATCAAAACTCGATTTTTAATGGCAAAGTTCGTAGTAAGCGCAGAACGGCTGAAAAGGGCCTAAATCTTATGTTTTGAGCGAAATTACCGTGTCTAATGCATTACCAATGGCATTTTTTCAAAACTTTTTTTTCACGTTCTGACACTTTTATAAGGTGAAATACACTTAGTAGACATGTTTAGAATCAAAAAGAAAAATCTTTGATCAAAACTCGATTTTTAATGGCAAAGTTCGTAGTAAGCGCAGAACGGCTGAAAAGGGCCTAAATCTTATGTTTTGAGCGAAATTATCGTGTCTAATGCATTACCAATGGCATTTTTTCAAAACTTTTTTTTTCACGTTCTGACACTTTTATAAGGTGAAATACACTTAGTAGACATGTTTAGAATCAAAAAGAAAAATCTTTGATCAAAACTCGATTTTTAATGGCAAAGTTCGTAGTAAGCGCAGAACGGCTGAAAAGGGCCTAAATCTTATGTTTGGAGCGAAATTATCGTGTCTAATGCATTACCAATGGCATTTTTTCAAAACTTTTTTTTCACGTTCTGACACTTTTATAAGGTGAAATACACTTAGTAGACATGTTTAGAATCAAAAAGAAAAATCTTTGATCAAAACTCGATTTTTAATGGCAAAGTTCGTAGTAAGCGCAGAACGGCTGAAAAGGGCCTAAATCTTATGTTTTGAGCGAAATTATCGTGTCTAATGCATTACCAATGGCATTTTTTCAAAACTTTTTTTTTCACGTTCTGACACTTTTATAAGGTGAAATACACTTAGTAGACATGTTTAGAATCAAAAAGAAAAATCTTTGATCAAAACTCGATTTTTAATGGCAAAGTTCGTAGTAAGCGCAGAACGGCTGAAAAGGGCCTAAATCTTATGTTTTGAGCGAAATTATCGTGTCTAATGCATTACCAATGGCATTTTTTCAAAACTTTTTTTTTCACGTTCTGACACTTTTATAAGGTGAAATACACTTAGTAGACATGTTTAGAATCAAAAAGAAAAATCTTTGATCAAAACTCGATTTTTAATGGCAAAGTTCGTAGTAAGCGCAGAACGGCTGAAAAGGGCCTAAATCTTATGTTTTGAGCGAAATTATCGTGTCTAATGCATTACCAATGGCATTTTTTCAAAACTTTTTTTTTCACGTTCTGACACTTTTATAAGGTGAAATACACTTAGTAGACATGTTTAGAATCAAAAAGAAAAATCTTTGATCAAAACTCGATTTTTAATGGCAAAGTTCGTAGTAAGCGCAGAACGGCTGAAAAGGGCCTAAATCTTATGTTTTGAGCGAAATTATCGTGTCTAATGCATTACCAATGGCATTTTTTCAAAACTTTTTTTTTCACGTTCTGACACTTTTATAAGGTGAAATACACTTAGTAGACATGTTTAGAATCAAAAAGAAAAATCTTTGATCAAAACTCGATTTTTAATGGCAAAGTTCGTAGTAAGCGCAGAACGGCTGAAAAGGGCCTAAATCTTATGTTTGGAGCGAAATTATCGTGTCTAATGCATTACCAATGGCATTTTTTCAAAACTTTTTTTTTCACGTTCTGACACTTTTATAAGGTGAAATACACTTAGTAGACATGTTTAGAATCAAAAAGAAAAATCTTTGATCAAAACTCGATTTTTAATGGCAAAGTTCGTAGTAAGCGCAGAACGGCTGAAAAGGGCCTAAATCTTATGTTTTGAGCGAAATTATCGTGTCTAATGCATTACCAATGGCATTTTTTCAAAACTTTTTTTTTCACGTTCTGACACTTTTATAAGGTGAAATACACTTAGTAGACATGTTTAGAATCAAAAAGAAAAATCTTTGATCAAAACTCGATTTTTAATGGCAAAGTTCGTAGTAAGCGCAGAACGGCTGAAAAGGGCCTAAATCTTATGTTTTGAGCGAAATTATCGTGTCTAATGCATTACCAATGGCATTTTTTCAAAACTTTTTTTTTCACGTTCTGACACTTTTATAAGGTGAAATACACTTAGTAGACATGTTTAGAATCAAAAAGAAAAATCTTTGATCAAAACTCGATTTTTAATGGCAAAGTTCGTAGTAAGCGCAGAACGGCTGAAAAGGGCCTAAATCTTATGTTTTGAGCGAAATTACCGTGTCTAATGCATTACCAATGGCATTTTTTCAAAACTTTTTTTTCACGTTCTGACACTTTTATAAGGTGAAATACACTTAGTAGACATGTTTAGAATCAAAAAGAAAAATCTTTGATCAAAACTCGATTTTTAATGGCAAAGTTCGTAGTAAGCGCAGAACGGCTGAAAAGGGCCTAAATCTTATGTTTTGAGCGAAATTATCGTGTCTAATGCATTACCAATGGCATTTTTTCAAAACTTTTTTTTTCACGTTCTGACACTTTTATAAGGTGAAATACACTTAGTAGACATGTTTAGAATCAAAAAGAAAAATCTTTGATCAAAACTCGATTTTTAATGGCAAAGTTCGTAGTAAGCGCAGAACGGCTGAAAAGGGCCTAAATCTTATGTTTTGAGCGAAATTATCGTGTCTAATGCATTACCAATGGCATTTTTTCAAAACTTTTTTTTTCACGTTCTGACACTTTTATAAGGTGAAATACACTTAGTAGACATGTTTAGAATCAAAAAGAAAAATCTTTGATCAAAACTCGATTTTTAATGGCAAAGTTCGTAGTAAGCGCAGAACGGCTGAAAAGGGCCTAAATCTTATGTTTTGAGCGAAATTATCGTGTCTAATGCATTACCAATGGCATTTTTTCAAAACTTTTTTTTTCACGTTCTGACACTTTTATAAGGTGAAATACACTTAGTAGACATGTTTAGAATCAAAAAGAAAAATCTTTGATCAAAACTCGATTTTTAATGGCAAAGTTCGTAGTAAGCGCAGAACGGCTGAAAAGGGCCTAAATCTTATGTTTTGAGCGAAATTATCGTGTCTGATGCATTACCAATGGCATTTTTTCAAAACTTTTTTTTTCACGTTCTGACACTTTTATAAGGTGAAATACACTTAGTAGACATGTTTAGAATCAAAAAGAAAAATCTTTGATCAAAACTCGATTTTTAATGGCAAAGTTCGTAGTAAGCGCAGAACGGCTGAAAAGGGCCTAAATCTTATGTTTTGAGCGAAATTATCGTGTCTAATGCATTACCAATGGCATTTTTTCAAAACTTTTTTTTTCACGTTCTGACACTTTTATAAGGTGAAATACACTTAGTAGACATGTTTAGAATCAAAAAGAAAAATCTTTCATCAAAACTCGATTTTTAATGGCAAAGTTCGTAGTAAGCGCAGAACGGCTGAAAAGGGCCTAAATCTTATGTTTTGAGCGAAATTATCGTGTCTAATGCATTACCAATGGCATTTTTTCAAAACTTTTTTTTTCACGTTCTGACACTTTTATAAGGTGAAATACACTTAGTAGACATGTTTAGAATCAAAAAGAAAAATCTTTGATCAAAACTCGATTTTTAATGGCAAAGTTCGTAGTAAGCGCAGAACGGCTGAAAAGGGCCTAAATCTTATGTTTGGAGCGAAATTATCGTGTCTAATGCATTACCAATGGCATTTTTTCAAAACTTTTTTTTTCACGTTCTGACACTTTTATAAGGTGAAATACACTTAGTAGACATGTTTAGAATCAAAAAGAAAAATCTTTGATCAAAACTCGATTTTTAATGGCAAAGTTCGTAGTAAGCGCAGAACGGCTGAAAAGGGCCTAAATCTTATGTTTGGAGCGAAATTATCGTGTCTAATGCATTACCAATGGCATTTTTTCAAAACTTTTTTTTCACGTTCTGACACTTTTATAAGGTGAAATACACTTAGTAGACATGTTTAGAATCAAAAGAAAAATCTTTGATCAAAACTCGATTTTTAATGGCAAAGTTCGTAGTAAGCGCAGAACGGCTGAAAAGGGCCTAAATCTTATGTTTTGAGCGAAATTATCGTGTCTAATGCATTACCAATGGCATTTTTTCAAAACTTTTTTTTTCACGTTCTGACACTTTTATAAGGTGAAATACACTTAGTAGACATGTTTAGAATCAAAAAGAAAAATCTTTGATCAAAACTCGATTTTTAATGGCAAAGTTCGTAGTAAGCGCAGAACGGCTGAAAAGGGCCTAAATCTTATGTTTGGAGCGAAATTATCACTACACGAAAACTTGAATATCCGGTCGTTTTTGGGGTTGCATATGTCCCGTGAAACCTGGTGTATCCGGGGCATGTGCAGTCATATCCTGTTATGACAAGCGCGGGTCCTGCATATTACCGCTTATGCCTGCACATCCGGTAATTAGACATGTATGGGGATATGCGGCCCCTGCTCACGTCTCGTGTCTTGAGTAATGCCAAACAAGAGACCATCTTGTGTGTGAATTGATAGACGTAATGATGCTTTGTCATAAGAATAGGTTTGAGTAAGATTGGTAAAGGACATCCGCTTTACATAAAAGTACTCCCCAAGCGGATGTGTATTGACTTGTCTGGCATTTTCAGTCAACAAAACTCACAAACGCCTGATATAAACGAATGCATTGTTTTACAAGAACAAAGAAAGGCCTACGCACGAATGGCGAGTATCATCGTTTTCCAATGAATTGTTACCTAGAACGAACACTAAAAATAACTTTGAGGGCGTCGTATACCAGCGTTTGGTATTATTATATTCTTAAGCTTCGGTTTTACGTTTTTAGCTAATCAACTAATTTTACTTTTTTAAGCTTTTGACACAAAGGAAAACATGGCTTACCCACGCTCAATTTTAATATTCGTTTTTTTTTTTTTTTTGCTGCGGCAGTTTGTTGCCTAGATTGAACTACACGAAATGGACATTCTAAGTAAAATGTAACACGTTTGATGATAACATTCTCCACCATTCTATGGTGGGGTAGTCATTTTACGCCCTAAGCTTATCAATGAAACGGCCGCTTCAGTCTAAAGACCAATGTTGTGCTTTTGAAACAAAAGAAAACATGGCGTATATGATATACCCACGCTCGCATTGGAAGCCTTCATTCGTTTTTATCCTTGTGGATAATGCTTGTTGCAAAAACAATATGTTTGTTACCAGACTGATGTATGAAATCATTAACAATTACAGTAACACATTTTCACCTAGTTCCTTGTGGGTATTGTTTGACTGTGAACTGGCCAGGTGACAAAAGCTGAATTTAGCTACAGTGGAACTCCCGACCTATTGAGTCTGTCTGTATGCAAATACTCATCAGAACTAGCCAATTGTATTTCACGCAGCATGTAGGTGTTTGAAAATAAGGACCAATCAACACACATGTCAACATTTTCAAATTTTACAGTTGGCATTTCAGAGCTAGACTTCTTTCTGTGAGGTTGCGCTTTTACGCAACGGATCCCGATAGCTGGATATCTGCATGAACGGCAGACAACGTCAGTGAACACTGAGGGATTTAGAATGATACGACCTCGAGACTAAACAACATCTTGCCGCGTGGAATTTGAACTGCCTACGCTGAAGGATTGGATTCTGCTTGGAGTTTTAAACAACTGTAATTTTATAGCTAGTATCCAGCCTCGCGCGCGGGCAGGCTCTGTAGAGTCGTGACGGTGGGGTACGACCGACATGCCCGGTTGTGATTTTGCGAACGGTTTGAGACTACGTCACACGTCGCCATGTAGGGCTGGCTTAAAAGTTGCTGCCGGAGGCCGTGGTTGGCTCGGGTGATTTCTGCTTCGGCCCCGTGGACAGTGGAGGCTGCCCACCCGTGTCGCGATGGATCAATGGTTACCACAAATCTTCACGTCCACGTTTAGAAATTTTGCTGCAGCTGTGCTCCTGACTAACAAAAGTATGTGCAGAAGACGGGTGGACAACAGAATGTATGATAGCGGAAATGCAGAACTTCACAAGACGTAAAAGGAGCGTCATTCCTAGCACATATGGAGGAAATCGTCAGGACAGTCTACTGTCCAGAAATACTTTGAAAAAAATAAAGAAAATTCATTCACCATTCAGAAAGAATAAAAGCAAAATAAACACACCACAGGGAGGGGGGTCCTAGGTAGGGCAGGGTAGTAAAACAAAGCTGCTTTCAATGACAAAGGGTATAATGAAGCCGCTCTAGCCGAGGCCTGGATGAGATAATTAGGTGATAATTAGGTGCTAACAAGGGTGCATGTCCCGAATAGGCAGGCATATGCAGGAAATTTGGGTCGGATGAGCGGACATGGGCGGGACATGCACCGGGATGGCCAGGCACATATGCAGGCATTATCGGCCTCCATATGTCCCGCACACTAATTGTTGTGAATCTCCGGGTCATATGCAGGTCCGTCTATACCAAGTGTGCGGACGGCATATACCCGTTATCGGCCGCATATTTTGAATATCTGGGTTTATATACAGGAGTATTCGACCCGGATATTCGCTTTTTCGTGTAGTGTTTCAACTCCCCACCAAGAGACCTTTCTAAAGATACCATAGTTTGCCTATTTCGGACACTTTTCAAAAATCCACATTTTAGGTTACTGTAATCGGTGCTTAACTTTAAACGGGAATAACTCGACAACAAAAAGAGCTATCTGAAAGCGGATTGCAGCATTCAACTCCCAACCAAGAGACGTTTCCGAATATACCATAGTTTGCCTATTTCGGTCACTTTTTAACAATCCACATTTTTGGTCGCGGTTAGGGGGACTTAGCTAATAACGGGAATAACTGGACAACAAAAAGACCTATCTGAAAGCGGATTGCAGCATTCAACTCCCCACCAAGAGAGCTTTCCAAAGATACCATAGTTTGCCTATTTCGGTGACTTTTAAAAAATCCACATTTTTGGTCGCGGTTAGGGGGACTTACCTAATAACGGGAATAGCTCGACAACAAAAAGAGCTATCCGAAAACGGATTGCAGCATTCTACTCCCCACCAAGAGACCTTTCCAAAGATACCATAGTTTCCCAATTTCGGGCACTTTTAAAAAATTAACATTTTTGGTCGCGGTTAGGGGGACTTAGCTAATAACGGGAATAACTCGACATCAAAAAGAGCTATCCGAAAACGGATTGCAGCATTCAACTCCCCACCAAGAGAGCTTTCCAAAGATACCACAGTTTGCCTATTTCGGTTACTTTTGAAAAATACAAATTTTTGGTCGCGGTTAGGGGGACTTAGCTAATAACAGGAATAACTCGACAACAAAAAGAGGTATCCGAAAACGGATTGCAGCATTCAATTCCCCACCAAGAGACCTTTCCAAGATACCATAGTTTGCCTATTTCGGAAACTTTTCAAAAATCCACATTTTAGGTTACTGTAATCGGTGCTTAACTTTAAACGGGACTAACTCGACAACAAAAAGAGCTATCCAAAAGCGGATTGCAGCATTCAACTCCCAACCAAGAGACCTTTCCGAATATACCATAGTTTGCCTATTTCGGTGACTTTTTAAAAATCCACATTTTTGGTCGCGGTTAGGGGGACTAAGCTAATAACGGGAATAACTGGACAACAAAAAGAGCTATCTGAAAACGGATTGCAGCATTCAACTCCCCACCAAGAGAGCTTTCCAAAGATACCATAGTTTCCCTATTTCGGGCACTTTTAAAAAATTAACATTTTTGGTCGCGGTTAGGGGGACTTAGCTAATAACGAGAATAACTCGACAACAAAAAGAGCTATCCGAAAACGGATTGCAGCATTCAACTCCCCACCAAGAGAGATTTCCAAAGATACCATAGTTTCCCTATTTCGGGCACTTTTAAAAAATTAACATTTTTGGTTGCGGTTAGTGATACTTAGCTAATAACCATCCTCTTAACGCCCGGTCCCCAACGGCACTACCTTATGGGGCCCTGCTGTCCCAGGGCCTACCTACGGGTATTATGATTGTCGCCACAAACAAGCTGTCAACCAATCAGAGAACAGGCCTTCCTTGGGCTTCATTTTGTCGGAAGCTGTCTCGCAAAGGCCGCTGGGAAGCTATCAGCCAATCATGTTACGTATTACCATGACTTTGTTTGCTCACCATGCCAACGCCCGATCCCCAACGGCTGACTGCCCATATAAGGGCAAGCTCATTAATATGTAATAAGTAGGGCGGGTAATACCGCCGGCAAAAGGGAAGGAAAGCAGAGTACAGTCAGGAATAAATGACTGACGGTACTCTGCTGTAGGAGAATGCTAATAACGAGAATAACTCGACAACAAAAAGAGCTATCCGAAAAAGGATTGCAGCATTCAACTCCCCACCAAGAGACCTTTCCAAAGATGCCATAGTTTGCCTATTTCGGTCACTTTTTAAAAATCCACATTTTTGGTCGCGGTTAGGGGGACTAAGCTAATAACGGGAATAACTGGACAACAAAAAGAGCTATCTGAAAACGGATTGCAGCATTCAACTCCCCACCAAGAGAGCTTTCCAAAGATACCATAGTTTGCCTATTTCGGTCACTTTTTAAAAATCCACATTTTTGGTCGCGGTTAGGGGGACTTACCTAATAACGGGAATAACTCGACAACAAAAAGAGCTATCCGAAAACGGATTGCAGCATTCAACTCCCCACCAAGAGAGCTTTCCAAAGATGCCATAGTTTGCCTATTTCGGTGTCTTTTTAAAAATCCACATTTTTGGTCATGGTTAGGGGGACTTAGCTAATAACGGGAATAACTCGACAACAAAAGAGCTATCCGAAAACGGATTGCAGCATTCAATTCCCCACCAAGAGACCTTTCTAAAGATACCATAGTTTGCCTATTTCGGACACTTTTCAAAATCCACATTTTAAGTTACTGTAATCGGTGCTTAACTTTAAACGGGAATAACTCGACAACAAAAAGAGCTATCCAAAAGCGAATTGCAGCTTTCAACTCCCCACCAAGAGACCTTTCCGAAGATACCATAGTTTGCCTATTTCGGTCACTTTTCAAAAATCCACATTTTTGGTCGCGGTTAGGGGGACTTAGCTAATAACGGGAATAACTCGACAACAAAAAGAGCTATCTGAAAGCGGATTGCAGCATTCAACTCCCCACCAAGAGAGCTTTCCAACGATACCATAGTTTGCCTATTTCAATGACTTTTCAAAAATCAATATTTTAGGTTACTTTAATCGGTGCTTAACTTTAAACGGGAATAACTCGACAACAAAAAGAGCTATTCAAAAGCGGATTGCAGCATTCAACTCTCAACCAAGAGACCTTTCCAAATATAACAAAGTTTTTACTATTTCGGACACTTTTCAAAAATCCACATTTTAGGTTACTGTAATCGGTGCTTAACTTTAAACGGGAATAACTCGACAACAAAAAGAGCTATCCAAAAGCGGATTGCAGCATTCAACTCCCCACCAAGAGAGCTTTTCAAAGATACCATAGTTTGCCTATTTCGGTGACTTTTTAAAATCCACATTTTTGGTCGCGGTTAGGGGGACTTACCTAATAACGGGAATAGCTCGACAACAAAAAGAGCTATCCGAAAACGGATTGCAGCATTCAACTCCCCACCAAGAGAGCTTTCCAAAGATACCATAGTTTCCCTTTTTCGGGCACTTTTAAAAAATTAACATTTTTGGTCGCGGTTAGGGGGACTTACCTAATAACGGGAATAACTCGACAACAAAAAGAGCTATCCGAAAACGGATTGCAGCATTCAACTCCCCACCAAGAGACCTTTCCAAAGATACCACAGTTTGCCTATTTTGGTTACTTTTTAAAAATCCACATTTTTGGTCGCGGTTAGGGGGACTTAGCTAATAACGGGAATAACTCGACAACAAAAAGAGCTATCCGAAAACGGATTGCAGCATTTAATTCCCCACCAAGAGAGCTTTCCAAAGATACCATAGTTTGCCTATTTCGAACACTATTCAAAAATCAATATTTTAGGTTACTGTAATCGGTGCTTAACTTTAAACGGGACTAACTCGACAACAAAAAGAGCTATCCAAAAGCGGATTGCAGCATTCAACTCCCAACCAAGAGACCTTTCCGAATATACGATAGTTTGCCTATTTCGGACACTTTTCAAAAATCCACATTTTGGGTCGCGGTTAGGGGGACTAAGCTAATAACGGGAATAACTGGACAACAAAAAGAGCTATCTGAAAACGGATTGCAGCATTCAACTCCCCACCAAGAGAGCTTTCCAAAGATACCATAGTTTCCTTATTTCGGGCACTTTTAAAAAATTAACATTTTTGGTCGCGGTTAGGGGGACTTAGCTAATAACGAGAATAACTCGACAACAAAAAGAGCTATCCGAAAACGGATTGCAGCATTCAACTCCCCACCAAGAGAGATTTCCAAAGATACCATAGTTTCCCTATTTCGGGCACTTTTAAAAAATTAACATTTTTGGTCGCGGTTAGGGATACTTAGCTAATAACGGGAATAACTGGACAACAAAAAGAGCTATCCAAAAGAGGATTGCAGCATTCAACTCCTAACCAAAAGACCTTTCCAAATATACCATAGTTTGCATATTTCGGACACTTATAAAAAAAACCACATTTTAGGTTACTGTAATCGGTGCTTAACTTAAAACGGGAATAACTCGACAACAAAAAGAGCTATCCGAAAACGGATTGCAGCATTCAACTCCCCACCAAGAGAGCTTTCCAAAAATACCATAGTTTGCCTATTTCGGACACTTTTCAAAAATCCACATTTTAGGTTACTGTAATCGGTGCTTAACTTTAAACGGGAATAACTCGACAACAAAAAGAGCTATCCGAAAACGGATTGCAGCATTCAACTCCCCACCAAGAGAGCTTTCCAAAGATACCATAGTTTGCCTATTTTGGACACTTTTCAAATATCCATATTTTAGGTTACTGTAATCGGTGCTTAACTTTAAACGGGAATAACCTGACAACGAAAAGAGCTATCCAAAAGAGGATTGCAGCATTCAACTCCTAACCAAAAGACCTTTCCAAATATACCATAGTTTGCATATTTCGGACACTTTTCAAAAATCCACATTTTAGGTTACTGTAATCGGTGCTTAACTTAAAACAGGAATAACTCGACAACAAAAAGAGCTATCCGAAAACGGATTGCAGCATTCAACTCCCCACCAAGAGAGCTTTCCAAAGATACCATAGTTTGCCTATTTCGGACACTTTTTAAAAATCCACATTTTTGGTCTCGGTTCGGGGGACTTAGCTAATAACGGGAATAACTCGACAACAAAAAGAGCTATCCGAAAACGGATTGCTGCATTCAACTCCTCACCAAGAGACCTTTCCAAAGATACCATAGTTTGCCTATTTCGGTCACTTTTTAACAATCCACATTTTTGGTCTCGGTTCGGGGGACTTAGCTAATAACGGGAATAACTCGACAACAAAAAGAGCTATCCGAAAACGGATTGCAGCATTCAATTCCCCACCAAGAGAGCTTTCCAAAGATACCATAGTTTGCCTATTTCGGACACTATTCAAAAATCAATATTTTAGGTTACTGTAATCGGTGCTTAACTTTAAACGGGACTAACTCGACAACAAAAAGAGCTATCCAAAAGCGGATTGCAGCATTCAACTCCCAACCAAGAGACCTTTCCGAATATACGATAGTTTGCCTATTTCGGACACTTTTCAAAAATCCACATTTTGGGTCGCGGTTAGGGGGACTAAGCTAATAACGGGAATAACTGGACAACAAAAAGAGCTATCTGAAAACGGATTGCAGCATTCAACTCCCCACCAAGAGAGCTTTCCAAAGATACCATAGTTTGCTTATTTCGGGCACTTTTAAAAAATTAACATTTTTGGTCGCGGTTAGGGGGACTTAGCTAATAACGAGAATAACTCGACAACAAAAAGAGCTATCCGAAAACGGATTGCAGCATTCAACTCCCCACCAAGAGAGATTTCCAAAGATACCATAGTTTCCCTATTTCGGGCACTTTTAAAAAATTAACATTTTTGGTCGCGGTTAGGGATACTTAGCTAATAACGGGAATAACTGGACAACAAAAAGAGCTATCCAAAAGAGGATTGCAGCATTCAACTCCTAACCAAAAGACCTTTCCAAATATACCATAGTTTGCATATTTCGGACACTTATCAAAAAAACCACATTTTAGGTTACTGTAATCGGTGCTTAACTTAAAACGGGAATAACTCGACAACAAAAAGAGCTATCCGAAAACGGATTGCAGCATTCAACTCCCCACCAAGAGAGCTTTCCAAAAATACCATAGTTTGCCTATTTCGGACACTTTTCAAAAATCCACATTTTAGGTTACTGTAATCGGTGCTTAACTTTAAACGGGAATAACTCGACAACAAAAAGAGCTATCCGAAAACGGATTGCAGCATTCAACTCCCCACCAAGAGAGCTTTCCAAAGATACCATAGTTTGCCTATTTTGGACACTTTTCAAATATCCATATTTTAGGTTACTGTAATCGGTGCTTAACTTTAAACGGGAATAACCTGACAACGAAAAGAGCTATCCAAAAGAGGATTGCAGCATTCAACTCCTAACCAAAAGACCTTTCCAAATATACCATAGTTTGCATATTTCGGACACTTTTCAAAAATCCACATTTTAGGTTACTGTAATCGGTGCCTAACTTAAAACAGGAATAACTCGACAACAAAAAGAGCTATCCGAAAACGGATTGCAGCATTCAACTCCCCACCAAGAGAGCTTTCCAAAGATACCATAGTTTGCCTATTTCGGACACTTTTTAAAAATCCACATTTTTGGTCTCGGTTCGGGGGACTTAGCTAATAACGGGAATAACTCGACAACAAAAAGAGCTATCCGAAAACGGATTGATGCATTCAACTCCTCACCAAGAGACCTTTCCAAAGATACCATAGTTTGCCTATTTCGGTCACTTTTTAACAATCCACATTTTTGGTCTCGGTTCGGGGGACTTAGCTAATAACGGGAATAACTCGACAACAAAAAGAGCTATCCGAAAACGGATTGCAGCATTCAATTCCCCACCAAGAGAGCTTTCCAAAGATACCATAGTTTGCCTATTTCGGACACTATTCAAAAATCAATATTTTAGGTTACTGTAATCGGTGCTTAACTTTAAACGGGAATAACTCGACAACAAAAAGAGCTATCCAAAAGTGGATTGCAGCATTCAACTCCCAACCAAGAGAGCTTTCCAAAAATACCATAGTTTGCCTATTTCGGACACTTTTTAAAAATCCACATATTTGGTCGCGGTTAAGGGGACTTAGGTAATAACGGAAATAACTCGACAACAAAAAGAGCTATCCAAAAACGGATTGCAGCATTCAATTCCCCACCAAGAGAGCTTTCCAAAGATACCATAGTTTCCCTATTTCGGACACTTTTCAAAAATCCACATTTTAGGTTACTGTAATCGGTGCTTAACTTTAAACGGGAATAACTCGACAACAAAAAGAGCTATCCGAAAGCGAATTGCAGCTTTCAACTCCCCACCAAGAGACCTTTCCGAAGATACCATAGTTTGCCGATTTCGGTCACTTTTCAAAAATCCACATTTTTGGTCGCGGTTAGGGGGACTTAGCTAATAACGGGAATAACTCGACAACAAAAAGAGCTATCTGAAAGCGGATTGCAGCATTCAACTCCCCACCAAGAGAGCTTTCCAACGATACCATAGTTTGCCTATTTCAATGACTTTTCAAAAATCAATATTTTAGGTTACTTTAATCGGTGCTTAGCTTTAAACGGGAATAACTCGACAACAAAAAGAGCTATCCAAAAGCGGATTGCAGCATTCAACTCCCCACCAAGAGAGCTTTTCAAAGATACCATAGTTTGCCTATTTCGGTGACTTTTTAAAATCCACATTTTTGGTCGCGGTTAGGGGGACTTACCTAATAACGGGAATAGCTCGACAACAAAAAGAGCTATCCGAAAACGGATTGCAGCATTCAACTCCCCACCAAGAGACCTTTCCAAAGATACCACAGTTTGCCTATTTTGGTTACTTTTTAAAAATCCACATTTTTGGTCGCGGTTAGGGGGACTTAGCTAATAACGGGAATAACTCGACAACAAAAGAGGTATCCGAAAACGGATTGCAGCATTTAATTCCCCACCAAGAGAGCTTTCCAAAGATACCATAGTTTGCCTATTTCAAACACTATTCAAAAATCAATATTTTAGGTTACTGTAATCGGTGCTTAACTTTAAACGGGAATAACTCGACAACAAAAAGAGCTATCCAAAAGCGGATTGCAGCATTCAACTCCCAACCAAGAGACCTTTCCGAATATACCATAGTTTGCCTATTTCGGTGACTTTTTAAAAATCCACATTTTTGGTCGCGGTTAGGGGGACTAAGCTAATAACGGGAATAACTGGACAACAAAAAGAGCTATCTGAAAACGGATTGCAGCATTCAACTCCCCACCAAGAGAGATTTCCAAAGATACCATAGTTTCCCTATTTCGGGCACTTTTAAAAAATTAACATTTTTGGTCGCGGTTAGGGATACTTAGCTAATAACGGGAATAACTGGACAACAAAAAGAGCTATCCAAAGAGGATTGCAGCATTCAACTCCTAACCAAAAGACCTTTCCAAATATACCATAGTTTGCATATTTCGGACACTTTTCAAAAAACCACATTTTAGGTTACTGTAATCGGTGCTTAACTTAAAACGGGAATAACTCGACAACAAAAAGAGCTATCCGAAAACGGATTGCAGCATTCAACTCCCCACCAAGAGAGCTTTCCAAAAATACCATAGTTTGCCTATTTCGGACACTTTTCAAAAATCCACATTTTAGGTTACTGTAATCGGTGCTTAACTTTAAACGGGAATAACTCGACAACAAAAAGAGCTATCCGAAAACGGATTGCAGCATTCAACTCCCCACCAAGAGAGCTTTCCAAAGATACCATAGTTTGCCTATTTTGGACACTTTTCAAATATCCATATTTTAGGTTACTGTAATCGGTGCTTAACTTTAAACGGGAATAACCTGACAACGAAAAGAGCTATCCAAAAGAGGATTGCAGCATTCAACTCCTAACCAAAAGACCTTTCCAAATATACCATAGTTTGCATATTTCGGACACTTTTCAAAAATCCACATTTTAGGTTACTGTAATCGGTGCTTAACTTAAAACAGGAATAACTCGACAACAAAAAGAGCTATCCGAAAACGGATTGCAGCATTCAACTCCCCACCAAGAGAGCTTTCCAAAGATACCATAGCTTGCCTATTTCGGACACTTTTTAAAAATCCACATTTTTGGTCTCGGTTCGGGGGACGTAGCTAATAACGGGAATAACTCGACAACAAAAACAGCTATCCGAAAACGGATTGCTGCATTCAACTCCTCACCAAGAGACCTTTCCAAAGATACCATAGTTTGCCTATTTCGGTCACTTTTTAACAATCCACATTTTTGGTCTCGGTTCGGGGGACTTAGCTAATAACGGGAATAACTCGACAACAAAAAGAGCTATCCGAAAACGGATTGCAGCATTCAATTCCCCACCAAGAGAGCTTTCCAAAGATACCATAGTTTGCCTATTTCGGACACTATTCAAAAATCAATATTTTAGGTTACTGTAATCGGTGCTTAACTTTAAACGGGAATAACTCGACAACAAAAAGAGCTATCCAAAAGTGGATTGCAGCATTCAACTCCCAACCAAGAGAGCTTTCCAAAAATACCATAGTTTGCCTATTTCGGACACTTTTTAAAAATCCACATATTTGGTCGCGGTTAAGGGGACTTAGGTAATAACGGAAATAACTCGACAACAAAAAGAGCTATTTGAAAACGGATTGCAGCATTCAACTCCCCACCAAGAGGCATTTCCAAAGATACCATAGTTTGCCTATTTCGGACACTTTTCAAAAATCCATATTTTAGGTTGCTGTGATCGGCAATAACTCGACAACAAAAAGAGCTATCCGAAAGCGAATTGCAGCTTTCAACTCCCCACCAAGAGAGCTTTCTAAAGATACCACAGTTTGCCTATTTTGGACACTTTTCATAGATCCACATTTTAGGTTATTGTAATCGGTGCTTAACTGTAAACGGGAATAACTCGACAACAAAAAGAGCTATCCAAAAGCGGATTGCAGCATTCAACTCCCAACCAAGAGACCTTTCCGAATATACGATAGTTTGCCTATTTCGGACACTTTTCAAAAATCCACATTTTGGGTCGCGGTTAGGGGGACGTAGCTAATAACGGGAATAACTCGACAACAAAAAGAGCTATTCGAAAACGGATTGCAGCATTCAACTCCCCACCAAGAGACCTTTCCACAGATACCATAGTTTGCCTATTTCGGTGACTTTTTAACAATCCACATTTTTGGTCTCGGTTCGGGGGACTTAGCTAATAACGGGAATAACTCGACAACAAAAAGAGCTATCCAAAAGCGGATTGCAGCATTCAACTCCCAACCAAGAGACCTTTCCGAATATACCATAGTTTGCCTATTTCGGTCACTTTTTAACAATCCACATTTTTGGTCGCGGTTAGGGGGACTTAGCTAATAACGGGAATAACTTGACAACAAAAAGAGCTATCTGAAAGCGGATTGCAGCATTCAACTCCCCACCAAGAGAGCTTTCCAACGATACCATAGTTTGCCTATTTCAATGACTTTTCAAAAATCAATATTTTAGGTTACTGTAATCGGTGCTTAACTTTAAACGGGAATAACTCGACAACAAAAAGAGCTATCCAAAAGTGGATTGCAGCATTCAACTCCCAACCAAGAGAGCTTTCCAAAAATACCATAGTTTGCCTATTTCGGACACTTTTTAAAAATCCACATTTTTGGTCGCGGTTAAGGGGACTTTAGTAATAACGGAAATAACTCGACAACAAAAAGAGCTATTTGAAAACGGATTGCAGCATTCAACTCCCCACCAAGAGGCATTTCAAAAGATACCATAGTTTGCCTATTTCGGACCCTTTTAAAAAATCCATATTTTAGGTTGCTGTGATCGGTGCTTAACTTTAAACGGCAATAACTCGACAACAAAAAGAGCTATCCGAAAGCGAATTGCAGCTTTCAACTCCCCACCATGAGAGCTTTCTAAAGAAACCACAGTTTGCCTATTTTGGACACTTTTCATAGATCCACATTTTAGGTTATTGTAATCGGTGCTTAACTGTAAACGGGAATAACTCGACAACAAAAAGAGCTATCCAAAAGCGGATTGCAGCATTCAACTCCCAACCAAGAGACCTTTCCAAATATAACAAAGTTTTTACTATTTCGGACACTTTTCAAAAATCCACATTTTAGGTTACTGTAATCGGTGCTTAACTTTAAACGGGAATAACTCGACAACAAAAAGAGCTATCCAAAAGCGGATTGCAGCATTCAACTCCCAACCAAGAGACCTTTCCGAATATACCATAGTTTGCCTATTTCGGTGACTTTTTAAAAATCCACATTTTTGGTCGCGGTTAGGGGGACTTACCTAATAACGGGAATAGCTCGACAACAAAAAGAGCTATCCGAAAACGGATTGCAGCATTCAAATCCCCACCAAGAGAGCTTTCCAAAGATACCATAGTTTGCCTATTTTGATGACTTTTTTAAAATCCACATTTTTGGTCGCGGTTAGGGGGACTTACCTAATAACGGGAATAGCTCGACAACAAAAAGAGCTATCCGAAAACGAATTGCAGCATTCAACTCCCCACCAAGAGACCTTTCTAAAGATACCATAGTTTGCCTATTTCGGAAACTTTTCAAAAATCAACATTTTAGGTTACTGTAATCGGTGCTTAACTTTAAACGGGAATAACTCGACAACAAAAAGAGCTATCCGAAAACGGATTCCAGCATTCAACTCCCCACCAAGAGAGCTTTCCAAAGATACCATAGTTTGCCTATTTCGGACACTTTTAAAAAATCCAAATTTTTGGTCTCGGTTCGGGGGACTTAGCTAATAACGGGAATAACTCGACAACAAAAAAAGCTATCCGAAAACGGATTGCAGCATTCAACTCCCCACCAAGAGACATTTCCAAAGATACCACAGTTTGCCTATTTCGGACACTTTTCATAGATCCACATTTTAGGTTATTGTAATCGGTGCTTAACTGTAAACGGGAATAACTCGACAACAAAAAGAACTATCCAAAAGCGGATTGCAGCATTCAACTCCCAAACAAGAGACCTTTCCGAATATACGATAGTTTGCCTATTTCGGACACTTTTCAAAAATCCACATTTTGGGTCGCGGTTAGGGGGACTTAGCTAATAACGGGAATAACTCGACAACAAAAAGAGCTATCCGAAAACGGATTGCAGCATTCAACTCCCCACCAAGAGAGCTTTCCAAAGATGCCATAGTTTGCCTATTTTGGACACTTTTTAAAAATCCACATTTTCGGTCGCGGTTAGGGGGACTTAGCTAATAACGGGAATAACTCGACAACAAAAAGAGCTATCCGAAAACGGATTGCATCATTCAATTCCCCACCAAGAGAGCTTTCCAAAGATACCATAGTTTGCCTATTTCGGACACTTTTCAAAAATCCACATTTTAGGTTACTGTAATCGGTGCTTAACTTTAAACGGGAATAACTCGACAACAAAAAGAGCTATCCGAAAGCGAATTGCAGCTTTCAACTCCCCACCAAGAGACCTTTCTAAAGATACCATAGTTTGCCTATTTCGGACACTTTTCAAAAATCCACATTTTAGGTTACTGTAATCGGTGCTTAACTTTAAACGGGAATAACTCGACAACAAAAAGAGCTATCCAAAAGCGGATTGCAGCATTCAACTCCCAACCAAGAGACGTTTCCGAATATACCATAGTTTGCCTATTTCGGTCACTTTTTAACAATCCACATTTTTGGTCGCGGTTAGGGGGACTTAGCTAATAACGGGAATAACTGGACAACAAAAAGACCTATCTGAAAGCGGATTGCAGCATTCAACTCCCCACCAAGAGAGCTTTCCAAAGATACCATAGTTTGCCTATTTCGGTGACTTTTAAAAAATCCACATTTTTGGTCGCGGTTAGGGGGACTTACCTAATAACGGGAATAGCTCGACAACAAAAAGAGCTATCCGAAAACGGATTGCAGCATTCCACTCCCCACCAAGAGACCTTTCCAAAGATACCATAGTTTCCCAATTTCGGGCACTTTTAAAAAATTAACATTTTTGGTCGCGGTTAGGGGGACTTAGCTAATAACGGGAATAACTCGACATCAAAAAGAGCTATCCGAAAACGGATTGCAGCATTCAACTCCCCACCAAGAGAGCTTTCCAAAGATACCACAGTTTGCCTATTTCGGTTACTTTTTAAAAATCCACATTTTTGGTCGCGGTTAGGGGACTTAGCTAATAACAGGAATAACTCGACAACAAAAAGAGGTATCCGAAAACGGATTGCAGCATTCAATTCCCCAGCAAGAGACCTTTCTAAAGATACCATAGTTTGCCTATTTCGGACACTTTTCAAAAATCCACATTTTAGGTTACTGTAATCGGTGCTTAACTTTAAACGGGAATAACTCGACAACAAAAAGAGCTATCCAAAAGCGAATTGCAGCTTTCAACTCCCCACCAAGAGACCTTTCCGAAGATACCATAGTTTGCCTATTTCGGTCACTTTTCAAAAATCCACATTTTTGGTCGCGGTTAGGGGGACTTAGCTAATAACGGGAATAACTGGACAACAAAAAGACCTATCTGAAAGCGGATTGCAGCATTCAACTCCCCACCAAGAGAGCTTTCCAAAGATACCATAGTTTGCCTATTTCGGTGACTTTTAAAAAATCCACATTTTTGGTCGCGGTTAGGGGGACTTACCTAATAACGGGAATAGCTCGACAACAAAAAGAGCTATCCGAAAACGGATTGCAGCATTCCACTCCCCACCAAGAGACCTTTCCAAAGATACCATAGTTTCCCAATTTCGGGCACTTTTAAAAAATTAACATTTTTGGTCGCGGTTAGGGGGACTTAGCTAATAACGGGAATAACTCGACATCAAAAAGAGCTATCCGAAAACGGATTGCAGCATTCAACTCCCCACCAAGAGAGCTTTCCAAAGATACCACAGTTTGCCTATTTCGGTTACTTTTTAAAAATCCACATTTTTGGTCGCGGTTAGGGGGACTTAGCTAATAACAGGAATAACTCGACAACAAAAAGAGGTATCCGAAAACGGATTGCAGCATTCAATTCCCCACCAAGAGACCTTTCCAAAGATACCATAGTTTGCCTATTTCGGAAACTTTTCAAAAATCCACATTTTAGGTTACTGTAATCGGTGCTTAACTTTAAACGGGACTAACTCGACAACAAAAAGAGCTATCCAAAAGCGGATTGCAGCATTCAACTCCCAACCAAGAGACCTTTCCGAATAAACCATAGTTTGCCTATTTCGGTGACTTTTTAAAAATCCACATTTTTGGTCGCGGTTAGGGGGACTAAGCTAATAACGGGAATAACTGGACAACAAAAAGAGCTATCTGAAAACGGATTGCAGCATTCAACTCCCCACCAAGAGAGCTTTCCAAAGATACCATAGTTTCCCTATTTCGGGCACTTTTTAAAAATCCACATTTTTGGTCGCGGTTAGGGGGACTTACCTAATAACGGAAATAACTCGACAACAAAAAGAGCTATCCGAAAACGGATTGCAGCATTCAACTCCACACCAAGAGAGCTTTCCAAAGATGCCATAGTTTGCCTATTTCGGTGTCTTTTTAAAAATCCACATTTTTGGTCGTGGTTAGGGGGACTTAGCTTATAACGGGAATAACTCGACAACAAAAGAGCTATCCGAAAACGGATTGCAGCATTCAATTCCCCACCAAGAGACCTTTCTAAAGATACCATAGTTTGCCTATTTCGGACACTTTTCAAAAATCCACATTTTAGGTTACTGTAATCGGTGCTTAACTTTAAACGGGAATAACTCGACAACAAAAAGAGCTATCCAAAAGCGAATTGCAGCTTTCAACTCCCCACCAAGAGACCTTTCCGAAGATACCATAGTTTGTCTATTTCGGTCACTTTTCAAAAATCCACATTTTTGGTCGCGGTTAGGGGGACTTAGCTAATAACGGGAATAACTCGACAACAAAAAGAGCTATCTGAAAGCGGATTGCAGCATTCAACTCCCCACCAAGAGAGCTTTCCAACGATACCATAGTTTGTCTATTTCAATGACTTTTCAAAAATCAATATTTTAGGTTACTTTAATCGGTGCTTAACTTTAAACGGGAATAACTCGACAACAAAAAGAGCTATCCAAAAGCGGATTGCAGCATTCAACTCTCAACCAAGAGACCTTTCCAAATACAACAAAGTTTTTACTATTTCGGACACTTTTCAAAAATCCACATTTTAGGTTACTGTAATCGGTGCTTAACTTTAAACGGGAATAACTCGACAACAAAAAGAGCTATCCAAAAGCGGATTGCAGCATTCAACTCCCCACCAAGAGAGCTTTTCAAAGATACCATAGTTTGCCTATTTCGGTGACTTTTTAAAATCCACATTTTTGGTCGCGGTCAGGGGGACTTACCTAATAACGGGAATAGCTCGACAACAAAAAGAGCTATCCGAAAACGGATTGCAGCATTCAACTCCCCACCAAGAGAGCTTTCCAAAGATACCATAGTTTCCCTTTTTCGGGCAATTTTAAAAAATTAACATTTTTGGTCGCGGTTAGGGGGACTTACCTAATAACGGGAATAACTCGACAACAAAAAGAGCTATCCGAAAACGGATTGCAGCATTCAACTCCCCACCAAGAGACCTTTCCAAAGATACCACAGTTTGCCTATTTTGGTTACTTTTTAAAAATCCACATTTTTGGTCGCGGTTAGGGGGACTTAGCTAATAACGGGAATAACTCGACAACAAAAAGAGCTATCCGAAAACGGATTGCAGCATTTAATTCCCCACCAAGAGAGCTTTCCAAAGATACCATAGTTTGCCTATTTCGAACACTATTCAAAAATCAATATTTTAGGTTACTGTAATCGGTGCTTAACTTTAAACGGGACTAACTCGACAACAAAAAGAGCTATCCAAAAGCGGATTGCAGCATTCAACTCCCAACCAAGAGACCTTTCCGAATATACCATAGTTTGCCTATTTCGGTGACTTTTTAAAAATCCACATTTTTGGTCGCGGTTAGGGGGACTAAGCTAATAACGGGAATAACTGGACAACAAAAAGAGCTATCTGAAAACGGATTGCAGCATTCAACTCCCCACCAAGAGAGCTTTCCAAAGATACCATAGTTTCCCTATTTCGGGCACTTTTAAAAAATTAACATTTTTGGTCGCGGTTAGGGGGACTTAGCTAATAACGAGAATAACTCGACAACAAAAAGAGCTATCCGAAAACGGATTGCAGCATTCAACTCCCCACCAAGAGAGATTTCCAAAGATACCATAGTTTCCCTATTTCGGGCACTTTTAAAAAATTAACATTTTTGGTCGCGGTTAGGGATACTTAGCTAATAACCATCCTCCTAACGCCTGGTCCCCAACGGCACTACCTTATGGGGCCCTGCTGTCCCAGGGCCTACCTACGGGTATTATGATTGTCGCCACAAACAAGCTGTCAACCAATCAGAGAACAGGCCTTCCTTGGGCTTCATTTTGTCGGAAGCTGTCTCGCAAAGGCCGCTGGGAAGCTATCAGCCAATCATGTTACGTATTACCATGACTTTGTTTGCTCACCATGCCAACGCCCGATCCCCAACGGCTGACTGCCCATATAAGGGCAAGCTCATTAATATGTAATAAGTAGGGCGGGTAATACAGCCGGCAAAGGGGAAGGAAAGCAGAGTACAGTCAGGAATAAATGACTGACGGTACTCTGCTGTAGGAGAATGCTAATAACGAGAATAACTCGACAACAAAAAGAGCTATCCGAAAAAGGATTGCAGCATTCAACTCCCCACCAAGAGACCTTTCCAAAGATACCATAGTTTGCCTATTTCGGTCACTTTTTAAAAATCCACATTTTTGGTCGCGGTTAGGGGGACTAAGCTAATAACGGGAATAACTGGACAACAAAAAGAGCTAACTGAAAACGGATTGCAGCATTCAACTCCCCACCAAGAGAGCTTTCCAAAGATACCATAGTTTGCCTATTTCGGACACTTTTTAAAAATCCACATTTTTGGTCTCGGTTCGGGGGACTTAGCTAATAACGGGAATAACTCGACAACAAAAAGAGCTATCCGAAAGCGAATTGCAGCTTTCAACTCCCCACCAAGAGACCTTTCTAAAGATACCATAGTTTGCCTATTTGGGACACTTTTCAAAAATCCACATTTTAGGTTACTGTAATCGGTGCTTAACTTTAAACGGGAATAACTCAACAACAAAAAGAGCTATCCAAAAGCGGATTGCAGCATTCAACTCCCAAACAAGATACCTTTCCGAATATACCATAGTTTGCCTATTTCGGTCACTTTTTAACAATCCACATTTTTGGTCGCGGTTAGGGGGACTTAGCTAATAACGGGAATAACTGGACAACAAAAAGAGCTATCTGAAAGAGGATTGCAGCATTCAACTCCCCACCAAGAGAGCTTTCCAAAGATACCATAGTTTGCCTATTTCGGTGACTTTTAAAAAATTAACATTTTAGGTCGCGGTTAGGGGGACTTAGCTAATAACGGGAATAACTCGACAACAAAAAGAGCTATCCGAAAACGGAGTGCAGCATTCAACTCCGCACCAAGAGATCTTTCCAAAGATATCATAGTTTGCCTATTTCGGTGACTTTTTAAAAATCCACATTTTTGGTCGCGGTTAGGGGGACTTAGCTAATAACGGGAATAACTCGACAACAAAAAGAGCTATTCGAAAACGGATTGCAGTATTCAATTCCCTACCCAGAGAGCTTTCCAAAGATACCATAGTTTGCCTATTTCGGACACTTTTCAAAAATCAATATTTTAGGTTACTGTAATCGGTGCTTAACTTTAAACGGGAATAACTCGACAACAAAAAGAGCTATCCGAAAACGGATTGCAGCATTCAACTCCCCACCAAGAGAGCTTCCCAAAGATATCATAGTTTGCCTATATCGGACCCTTTTAAAAAATCAATATTTTAGGTTACTGTAATCGGTGCTTAGCTTTAAACGGGAATAACTCGACAACAAAAAGAGCTATCCAAAAGCGAATTGCAGCTTTCAACTCCCCACCAAGAGACCTTTCTAAAGATACCATAGTTTGCCTATTTCGGACACTTTTCAAAAATCCACATTTTAGGTTACTGTAATCGGTGCTTAACTTTAAACGGGAATAACTCGACAACAAAAAGAGCTATCCAAAAGCGGATTGCAGCATTCAACTCCCCACCAAGAGAGCTTTCCAAAGATACCATAGTTTGCCTATTTCGGACACTATTCAAAAATCAATATTTTAGGTTACTGTAATCGGTGCTTAACTTTAAACGGGAATAACTCGACAACAAAAAGAGCTATCCAAAAGCGGATTGCAGCATTCAACTCCCAACCAAGAGACCTTTCCAAATATACCATAGTTTGCCTATTTCGGACACTTTTCAAAAATCCACATTTTAGGTTACTGTAATCGGTGCTTAATTTTAAACGGGAATAACTCGACAACAAAAAGAGCTATCCGAAATCGAATTGCAGCTTTCAACTCCCCACCAAGAGACCTTTCTAAAGATACCATAGTTTGCCTATTTCGGA
The DNA here is from genome assembly GCA_019207045.1 of Branchiostoma floridae x Branchiostoma belcheri. Taxonomy (NCBI): domain Eukaryota; kingdom Metazoa; phylum Chordata; class Leptocardii; order Amphioxiformes; family Branchiostomatidae; genus Branchiostoma; species Branchiostoma floridae x Branchiostoma belcheri. The sequence continues at coordinate 22,692,734 of CM033034.1, read as the reverse complement.
CACTTTTCAAAAATCCACATTTTAGGTTACTGTAATCGGTGCTTAACTTTAAACGGGAATAACTCGACAACAAAACACGTCACCGCCTAAAGTTCTCATCCTGCTCACTTAGTGTGCGCCTGCGCGGCCTCGCGAGGCACTCCCAAATATGGTCATATCGTGTTACGCCGGCACGGGCAGCCCACGTGCCGGCGCGTGCCGGCATAGCAACCGAATATTTACTTGCCGTAACTAAGGTGTTTTTGAGCAAATAAACCACATATCAACCTCAAAGAAGTTGTCTTACTTGAGTTTATACCCTGCCCTGTAAGGTCTCATTGATGAAAGGAGACCTGTGGGGATATATAATTTCTAATCACAAACATACTGGGACATGACACGCACTTCCGGGTACACGGCTTCACCGGGCAAACTTTTATCATACCCTTGACTTTGCTCTTCTTCATCTGAGCACTGCTCCTCTCCCGGAGTTATCCACCGGTAATCTTTGTATCTGTTGTCAATCTCATACTTACCACTACTAATATCCGTGCTTCTTTTCTTCATTTGCTTTCTTTCCTTTGTGTTACGAGCGGATAAAATGACAAAGAGTGCACGACCTGTAGGTCATATTTAGAACAATATCAGTTACTGTAGAGTCTTGTATTTCGTTCTATACTGTTCTAAATTAAATTGTATCCCTACGAAAATTGTTCTACCTGAATAAAATACTCAGGAGACTGATCATATCAAATTGTTGTTGTATTTAAGTAGATAAATATCGCTGAATGTGCCCCCCTCCCCACCATCAGAGTTCTTTATGTAATGAATGTTACAAAGAGCTGAGAGAAAAAACAACAGGGAGACATTTCTTTGATGCTTATTAAACTTTTCTTGTGACAACAATAATACAATAGATACAAAATACAGACTGTCTCCTAGAATTGATAATGTGAATACTTTATAGATGAGAAACATAGGAGACATCTCTTTGCTGCACTACTAAAATTATGTTGTCAAAACAATACTAGTAGTACATTGGATAAACAATTCATATTGTCTATTCATATAGTGAATATATACCTGTATTGCAATTTTCAGATGTAGATGTCCATGAACCTTGCTAGTTTTTTTCTCAACTGTACAAAATGTCTGCCTGCAGCACTGATTCACAACTACAAGAACACATCAAAAACCTTGCAAAGCTTTGCCGGTTTTGTGGCGAGTTTGTGCAGACAAACCAAGACAGGGCAAAACAAATCAAACTGCTTTCATGTGTTGAGTTTGCCGATAAGATTAAAGAAGTGTGGTTGGTAGATGTCCAAAAGGACAGGTCTTACCTACATCCCCCATCCTTTTGCCATAGGTGTAGGTGCAAACTGTACAGGAAATCTGACACGCTACCAACACGAGTGTCATGGTATCCTCACTGGTATGGAAAAACCTGCATTCCTTGTGAGAAGGTAGCAACACTGACAAAAGGGGGGAGACCAGTAAAAAAGAAGTCTCCAGGTAGGCCAAAAACTCAGAAAAATGAGAAAGGCAAAAATGAGAAAGGTGAAAAGGTGGAAGAGTGTGCCAAAACTATGAGTGAAGAGACTTTCTCTGAACTCTTAAGCATATTAGATGACTTCCCTCTTGATGAGGATCGATTCAAACCAATCTGTAGTTTGGAGGCATACAAATGTGGTATTTGCCAGTGTTTTGTATACCTGCCTGTGCAAGCACTATGTGCTCATGTGTTTTGCTTTGAATGCTTGCATAAGTTGTTCCAGATAGCTGGAAATAACAATGCTGACTGTGCTATATGCAAAGCACAAATAAAAGCAAGTGACCTGACATCTGTTCACAGGACCTGGAGGTCCTGCTATGCTCAATTAACTTTTAACTGTAGAAACTGCTGTGCACAGCTGAGGCTGGATGAACTTAAGTATCATAATGAATGTCCTACAAACACAACACAAATGGCTGCTCCTTCTCACACCACAGCACCGCCTCTGCTACCTAGAAGGAAATATCTCCTTATGGTGCCTCACACTAACACTCAGGTCATCCCACCACCCGTACATGTACCTGTACCTCCTTCCACTCCTAGCACAGTGTTAACCCCTCCCTCCACTACCATGACTACTACACCTGCCCCTGCTACCTGTCCTCCTCCTTCCTCCCGTGATGCCCAACCTTCCACATCTGTTACCAGTGATAAGGTAACAGTTGGTCTAAGTGAGAAAGGTCCCCTGACACCTGACCAGCAGGATGCCTTTTATTCGATGTATTGTCGGATGAGATCTCTCTCCCCTGACCCGAGGATTGTTGAGGCAAAAACACCAGGACAGGTATGTATCGAAAGTTTTCTCTAATTGACATTTTACATTTATCGTCGTATCCATTTTTGATTATACTGCTGCTGGGATCCCTGTCACAGGGGTAGGCAGCAGTCGTAAGAGCAGCTATAGATTCTGTCTCCACCCGCCCTACCTCTTTGTCTTGGTTTGCAAAAACTCTCTTTCCCTCCCACCTTCCACCTTCCCCCCTCCCACAGATAATGAAATGTGTGTCTCTTTTTTCAACTTTAGCCCCTACGTCTCATGCATGTCCCCAAGCCCAGAAAGTCCTCAGCAGAGGCAGCCCCTTCTACCGTTCGAAAGAAGGCTAGGGTTATGGAGGAGGTGAGAGACAGGGTGAGTGGTGGGGATCCTGGAGTGCTGCTCCGGGAGGAACTGCGGAGGGTGCCACGGGACGAGCTGAGGAGCATGCTGCACCAGCTGAAGTTCGATCAAGTTGTCATCCCTTCTGGTCACCAGCTGGAGGCAAAAGTAAAGATAGGACTCAACTACAATCAACTTGGGAAACTCAGAAGGTAAAATTGAAAACCATTTTCTGTAGACAACATAAGTTACATTTACAACATTCTTGTACAAAGAACCTTACTGGTATACATAGTCTAAACAGAGTTGTCTGTTCTGTTATAGCTGGCTTAAGATGTACAACATCTCAATGGAGAGTGAGCGACTGACGAGAAGGGCCGCCAGGGAGCGCCTTACTGCATATGACATGCACGCAGAAACCCTACCTTTCTGTGTTAAGGGAGCGAAGAAAGATGGGTCGGACCCCACGAAGGTGCAACTGCTTCCGTGTGCGTACATCTCCCCAGTCGGCGCTGCCATCTTTGACTACCTGGAGAAGTGTCAGGAGTCAGAGTAAGAAAGCATTAATTTTCTCAGCTTGCATGTTTGTCTCATCTCATCTAACCCTTAGTCTATTTGACAGTTGGTGCAACACAGAAGATCTGGCAACCAGCTATGGTGTCACCCTGTGTACATAAAAAGAATGTTATTGCTTATATATGTCTAGGTTGAAAAGTAAAAGTAATTTACAGGAAATTATCTATCTTCTACAGGTGCCTTACATGGCATGGGGGGAAAATCCCCCAAGATGAGATCTGGGTAAAGGTCGGGGGAGACCACGGGGGAGGCTCCTTCAAACTGACCTTCCAGCTGCTCAACAGGGACCATCCAAACTCCCGGCAGAACACCGTTGTGTTCAGCATTTTTGAGGCAAAGGACAGCCGGGAAAATCTGATGCTTGCCATCGGCCGTTATGCCCAGGAACTGGGCGATCTGCAAGGGTCAAAGTGGAGGTGAGCTTCCAGTTAGTACTTACTTTGACAAGTAGCTAAACCTGTGTTAACTTTGTACCATTTTCTTATGTCACCTCCAAATGAACCTGATTCAAATTCACATTGCAGGGCCAAGGATGGCAAGGAGCACACGATGCGTGTGTTTGGCACAGGAGACTATGCCTTCCTGTGCCTTTGGTATGGGCTGTCCGGAGCAAGTGGTAAGGGCCCTTTCCACTTTCTTTCTTGAAAACAGAGCCTTCAAAAATGTTAATGACTTATTTCTCATAAAGATATATAGTTATACTATGTAATAATTGTTTTAACACTTTTACCACAGCTGTCCACCCATGCCTGTGGTGTGACATCACCAAAATGGAAATGAACAACCCGGAGTCAGAAGATCGGAGGCTAAGCATCCCACCAAGAACCTTGGCAACCCTGCAGCAGCACTACCGTGACTTCATGGAGCAGGCTAATGGCAAGTTGTCATTAGCCAAAAAACATCACAATGTGATCGCCCCCGTGATGTTCGCATTGCCAGTAGACCAGGTAAACTAATTAAAAAATATCAATTTGACAATACTGCGAAATGGACCATTGCTTACTTGCGGAACACCACATAATTGTTTAAACTTATGGCAAAATCTGTCTATTTGTTCACAGGTCATCATACCTGGTCTACATATAAGCTTGGGGCTATACCTTCGTGCCTTCAAGCTAATGGAGACAGATATGCACGAGCTTGACCTAAAGCTGCAGTCGTACCTGTGTGGAGTGCTACACGAGGGGGAGGTGTCCAAGGAGGCCCTGCTGGCCGACGTCCACCTCGGAAAGTTCAGGTGCTACGTACAGGCCATCGAACAGGCCCGGGGTCTGGACGACGAGGCTGACCGCGTGGAGGAGGAGCTCCATGACCAGGAAAATGAGCTGGCTTGGCTCGCCTGCTGCAACGGAACAACAGAGAAGTTAGATGAAGCTGTCTTTGCAGAAGCTTGCTCCATGGTAGAGGAGCTTGTGCGTCAGAAAGATTCACTGGTAAATTCACCATGTACAAAGTTGGCACATACATATTCTTAACAAGATTTATTAAAGATCAATATATATGGATGAATGTAACTTGATTATATAATTGGGATATGTCTTACATTATATACATCTACTTATTCATGCAGAGGTCTAAGGCAGAAGAAATGCGACTGAAGGCGTCCATAAAGAAGGGGGATGGACCCTTAACGAGCCAACTGGATGACCTCCTACAGACCCTTCGTGTGAAGAGGCAGGCCTTCCACAGCAACTCCTTCAATGGAAACCACGTTAACAGAATGCTGCAGGCAAGTACTAAGCTAGTTATTATTTTTAGTTTGGGAGTTGATGTCGGTCACACAGACTTTGTGCCTTGTATAATATTGAGTCTATTGTGACTTATTCCTTTTTTTATACACAGGATGATGCCATAGATGAACTAACAGGGATGGTGGAACGTACAGTGACCAAGATCATGGACAAGTTTCCAGATCTGCCGCTATCCCTTGTGCCCAGAGCGACGTCAACGGCGGGGACATACAAGGAGCTGTTCAGTCGTTTTGCAAGATGTCACAAGCTCTACTCCCATGGAGGCCCCATGGAGGAGACTGCAGTATGTGAGCTAGGTATGTACATGTACAAACTATTTTCTTAGAATATTAAGTACATTCTTCTACTTAACCAACGTTGTCAATACAACCCGCTTCTTAACGTACACTCATTTATGCTTACTCTTATTTGCTTTTCCAGACAAAGCCATCAAAGACTTCATGTCATTCTACAGAAGCAATGTCCCCAATGGCACCGTACCAATAAAGATGCACATGCTAGAAGATCATGTGGTTCCCTGCATCAGGAGGTGGGGGTTCGGGCTGGGGTTCATGGCAGAGCAGGGAGTTGAGCATGTCCATGCACTGTTCAACTCCCTGGCAAGACCCACCTGTACCATTCCCGACCCTGTGGCACGACTCAAGTCAACACTCACAAGCCATCTGATCGGGGTCTGCCCAACCAACACCATAGGCTAGGCTTCCCATGATCTTACATTTCAATGATACACAAGAAATGCACAAGTAAAAAGTAAGATACAAAAACAGTGCAGGTACTTCGGAGTGTTCTACATGTAATGTCAACTCCCCTGCCTGTAGTCACGTGAAAAAATGTTGCATGAACTGCAAATTAGTACCAATACAATGTCAGACAGCATGTAGACTAGTTATTACTAGTTAGTTAGAATTAGTGTTACTCATTTAGTGATTTACTGTATATTATGTACTGTATAATGTCAATCGGCATGTAGTGTGAATTAGTATTACTCATTCAGTGATTTACTGTATACTATGTACTGTATAATGTCAATCGGCATGTAGTGTGAATCAGTATTACTCATTCAGTGATTTACTGTATACTATGTACTGTATAATGTCAATCGGCATGTAGTGTGAATCAGTATTACCTGCATACCATCTTCAGTCAAGGAAGGAGTCGTCTTCTGTCATGGACTGATCTTGTCACTTCAGGTCATCATTACTGTATACAAAAATTATGTAGTGCCAATCAGTACGACTGTATACAAGTTACAAATTATGTCAATATTGTGGGAGAAATGACAGGAGTGAGTAATCTGTTTTGGAAATTATAGAAAACAGAGAACCAATAGCTAAATATGTAAGTACTATCCGTGCCTTTCCATGATATTGTACGTAACAGGGAGTAAAGAATAGACAGCATTCATTCTACTACTCACCTTGCTAGAAAGCATGTATTTTGTTGTCATGGAAACTTCTTGATAGAAATAAATTGTTCCGCAAGACGTAAACAAATACTTCTACAAGTTCTAGCGCCAGTTATCTTCATTATGTTGTCAAATAAACCAAAACACTACAAAATAATATGCATCAGGGCTTTGGATATCAAGCAATATGGCGTCGAAACGAACAAAACATACCTGTGTTGGTCGATTTCCCTCGTGGGGTAAAAAAACCAAACGCTGCAGAGCTGTCCACAGGATGACGTTTGGTAGCTTTGACGAACTATATCGGTGCTTTTTAGCGGCATCAAAACTCCGTTTGATGTAAAAATCTCGATTTTACTTCTACACATGATCTTGCACGTAGTTGTGCTGACGTGGCACTTCCAGCGGCCCGATGAACGCTAAATTTCGGCCGAAACGCGAGAAAAATATATCATAACAAAGCCAGGAACAATGGCTGCCGTCTTCTCCAAAATGAAGGAACCACGTGATCGAAATCCTGGTATATCATTGGTTAGAAGTGATGGTAGCAGTTCTAGACCTGCAATGTTGCCAAATGTCGCATGGTGGTGCATGGCCAACTGACCTCATTAAATATCCAATACGTCACCTGCGCAGTCTAGGATGCGCAGACTAAGCTGCTGGTAAGATTCAGACGTGAAAAAGAGCTATCCAAAAGCGGATTGCAGCATTCAACTCCCAACCAAGAGACCTTTCCAAATATAACAAAGTTTTTACTATTTCGGACACTTTTCAAAAATCCACGTTTTAGGTTACTGTAATCGGTGCTTAACTTTAAACGGGAATAACTCGACAACAAAAAGAGCTATCCAAAAGCGGATTGCAGCATTCAAATCCCAACCAAGAGACCTTTCCGAATATACCATAGTTTGCCTATTTCGGTGACTTTTAAAAATCCACATTTTTGGTCGCGGTTAGGGGGACTTACCTAATAACGGGAATAGCTCGACAACAAAAAAGAGCTATCCGAAAACGGATTGCAGCATTCAAATCCCCACCAAGAGAGCTTTCCAAAGATACCATAGTTTGCCTATTTTGATGACTTTTTTAAAATCCACATTTTTGGTCGCGGTTAGGGGGACTTACCTAATAACGGGAATAGCTCGACAACAAAAAGAGCTATCCGAAAACGAATTGCAGCATTCAACTCCCCACCAAGAGACCTTTCTAAAGATACCATAGTTTGCCTATTTCGGAAACTTTTCAAAAATCCACATTTTAGGTTACTGTAATCGGTGCTTAACTTTAAACGGGAATAACTCGACAACAAAAAGAGCTATCCAAAAGCGGATTGCAGCATTCAACTCCCAACCAAGAGACGTTTCCGAATATACCATAGTTTGCCTATTTCGGTCACTTTTTAACAATCCACATTTTTGGTCGTCGTTAGGGGGACTTAGCTAATAACGGGAATAACTGGACAACAAAAAGACCTATCTGAAAGCGGATTGCAGCATTCGACTCCCCACCAAGAGAGCTTTCCAAAGATACCATAGTTTGCCTATTTCGGTGACTTTTAAAAAATCCACATTTTTGGTCGCGGTTAGGGGGACTTACCTAATAACGGGAATAGCTCGACAACAAAAAGAGCTATCCGAAAACGGATTGCAGCATTCCACTCCCCACCAAGAGACCTTTCCAAAGATACCATAGTTTCCCAATTTCGGGCACTTTTAAAAATTAACATTTTTGGTCGCGGTTAGGGGGACTTAGCTAATAACGGGAATAACTCGACATCAAAAAGAGCTATCCGAAAACGGATTGCAGCATTCAACTCCCCACCAAGAGAGCTTTCCAAAGATACCACAGTTTGCCTATTTCGGTTACTTTTTAAAAATCCACATTTTTGGTCGCGGTTAGGGGGACTTAGCTAATAACAGGAATAACTCGACAACAAAAGGAGGTATCCGAAAACGGATTGCAGCATTCAATTCCCCACCAAGAGACCTTTCCAAAGATACCATAGTTTGCCTATTTCGGAAACTTTTCAAAAATCCACATTTTAGGTTACTGTAATCGGTGCTTAACTTTAAACGGGACTAACTCGACAACAAAAAGAGCTATCCAAAAGCGGATTGCAGCATTCAACTCCCAACCAAGAGACCTTTCCGAATATACCATAGTTTGCCTATTTCGGTGACTTTTTAAAAATCCACATTTTTGGTCGCGGTTAGGGGGACTAAGCTAATAACGGGAATAACTGGACAACAAAAAGAGCTATCTGAAAACGGATTGCAGCATTCAACTCCCCACCAAGAGAGCTTTCCAAAGATACCATAGTTTCCCTATTTCGGGCACTTTTAAAAAAATTAACATTTTTGGTCGCGGTTAGGGGGACTTAGCTAATAACGAGAATAACTCGACAACAAAAAGAGCTATCCGAAAACGGATTGCAGCATTCAACTCCCCACCAAGAGAGATTTCCAAAGATACCATAGTTTCCCTATTTCGGGCACTTTTAAAAAATACACATTTTTGGTCGCGGTTAGGGATACTTAGCTAATAACCATCCTCCTAACGCCCGGTCCCCAACGGCACTACCTTATGGGGCCCTGCTGTCCCAGGGCCTACCTACGGGTATTATGATTGTCGCCACAAACAAGCTGTCAACCAATCAGAGAACAGGCCTTCCTTGGGCTTCATTTTGTCGGAAGCTGTCTCGCAAAGGCCGCTGGGAAGCTATCAGCCAATCATGTTACGTATTACCATGACTTTGTTTGCTCACCATGCCAACGCCCGATCCCCAACGGCTGACTGCCCATATAAGGGCAAGCTCATTAATATGTAATAAGTAGGGCGGGTAATACCGCCGGCAAAAGGGAAGGAAAGCAGAGTACAGTCAGGAATAAATGACTGACGGTACTCTGCTGTAGGAGAATGCTAATAACGAGAATAACTCGACAACAAAAAGAGCTATCCGAAAAAGGATTGCAGCATTCAACTCCCCACCAAGAGACCTTTCCAAAGATACCATAGTTTGCCTATTTCGGTCACTTTTTAAAAATCCACATTTTTGGTCGCGGTTAGGGGGACTAAGCTAATAACGGGAATAACTGGACAACAAAAAGAGCTATCTGAAAACAGATTGCAGCATTCAACTCCCCACCAAGAGAGCTTTCCAAAGATACCATAGTTTGCCTATTTCGGTCACTTTTTAAAAATCCACATTTTTGGTCGCGGTTAGGGGGACTTACCTAATAACGGGAATAGCTCGACAACAAAAAGAGCTATCCGAAAACGGATTGCAGCATTCAACTCCCAACCAAGAGACCTTTCCAAAGATACCATAGTTTCCCTATTTCGGGCACTTTTGAAAAATCCACATTTTTGGTCGCGGTTAGGGGGACTTAGCTAATAACGGGAATAACTCGACAACAAAAAGAGCTATCCGAAAACGGATTGCAGCATTCAACTCCCCACCAAGAGAGCTTTCCAAAGATGCCATAGTTTGCCTATTTCGGTGTATTTTTAAAAATCCACATTTTTGGTCGTGGTTAGGGGGACTTAGCTAATAACGGGAATAACTCGACAACAAAAGAGCTATCCGAAAACGGATTGCAGCATTCAATTCCCCACCAAGAGACCTTTCTAAAGATACCATAATTTGCCTATTTCGGACACTTTTCAAAAATCCACATTTTAGGTTACTGTAATCGGTGCTTAACTTTAAACGGGAATAACTCGACAACAAAAAGAGCTATCCAAAAGCGAATTGCAGCTTTCAACTCCCCACCAAGAGACCTTTCCGAATATACCATAGTTTGCCTATTTCGGTCACTTTTCAAAAATCCACATTTTTGGTCGCGGTTAGGGGGACTTAGCTAATAACGGGAATAACTGGACAACAAAAAGAGCTATCTGAAAGCGGATTGCAGCATTCAACTCCCCACCAAGAGAGCTTTCCAACGATACCATAGTTTGCCTATTTCAATGACTTTTCAAAAATCAATATTTTAGGTTACTGTAATCGGTGCTTAACTTTAAACGGGAATAACTCGACAACAAAAAGAGCTATCCAAAAGCGGATTGCAGCATTCAACTCTCAACCAAGAGACCTTTCCAAATATAACAAAGTTTTTACTATTTCGGACACTTTTCAAAAATCCACATTTTAGGTTACTGTAATCGGTGCTTAACTTTAAACGGGAATAACTCGACAACAAAAAGAGCTATCCAAAAGCGGATTGCAGCATTCAACTCCCCACCAAGAGAGCTTTTCAAAGATACCATAGTTTGCCTATTTCGGTGACTTTTTAAAATCCACATTTTTGGTCGCGGTTAGGGGGACTTGCCTAATAACGGGAATAGCTCGACAACAAAAAGAGCTATCCGAAAACGGATTGCAGCATTCAACTCCCCACCAAGAGAGCTTTCCAAAGATACCATAGTTTCCCTTTTTCGGGCACTTTTAAAAAATTAACATTTTTGGTCGCGGTTAGGGGGACTTACCTAATAACGGGAATAACTCGACAACAAAAAGAGCTATCCGAAAACGGATTGCAGCATTCAACTCCCCACCAAGAGACCTTTCCAAAGATACCACAGTTTGCCTATTTTGGTTACTTTTTAAAAATCCACATTTTTGGTCGCGGTTAGGGGGACTTAGCTAATAACGGGAATAACTCGACAACAAAAAGAGCTATCCGAAAACGGATTGCAGCATTTAATTCCCCACCAAGAGAGCTTTCCAAAGATACCATAGTTTGCCTATTTCGAACACTATTCAAAAATCAATATTTTAGGTTACTGTAATCGGTGCTTAACTTTAAACGGGAATAACTCGACAACAAAAAGAGCTATCCGAAAACGGATTGCAGCATTCAACTCCCCACCAAGAGAGCTTTCCAAAGATACCATAGTTTGCCTATATCGGACACTTTTCAAAAATCAATATTTTAGGTTACTGTAATCGGTGCTTAACTTTAAACGGGAATAACTCGACAACAAAAAGAGCTATCCGAAAAAGGATTCCAGCATTCAACTCCCCACCAAGAGAGCTTTCCAAAGATACCATAGTTTGCCTATTTCGGACACTTTTTAAAAATCCACATTTTGGTCTCGGTTCGGGGGACTTAGCTAATAACGGGAATAACTCGACAACAAAAGAGCTATCCGAAAACGGATTGCAGCATTCAATTCCCCACCAAGAGACCTTTCTAAAGATACCATAGTTTGCCTATTTCGGACACTTTTCAAAAATCCACATTTTAGGTTACTGTAATCGGTGCTTAACTTTAAACGGGAATAACTCGACAACAAAAAGAGCTATCCAAAAGCGAATTGCAGCTTTCAACTCCCCACCAAGAGACCTTTCCGAATATACCATAGTTTGCCTATTTCGGTCACTTTTCAAAAATCCACATTTTTGGTCGCGGTTAGGGGGACTTAGCTAATAACGGGAATAACTCGACAACAAAAAGAGCTATCTGAAAGCGGATTGCAGCATTCAACTCCCCACCAAGAGAGCTTTCCAACGATACCATAGTTTGCCTATTTCAATGACTTTTCAAAAATCAATATTTTAGGTTACTGTAATCGGTGCTTAACTTTAAACGGGAATAACTCGACAACAAAAAGAGCTATCCAAAAGCGGATTGCAGCATTCAACTCTCAACCAAGAGACCTTTCCAAATATAACAAAGTTTTTACTATTTCGGACACTTTTCAAAAATCCAAATTTTAGGTTACTGTAATCGGTGCTTAACTTTAAACGGGAATAACTCGACAACAAAAAGAGCTATCCAAAAGCGGATTGCAGCATTCAACTCCCCACCAAGAGAGCTTTTCAAAGATACCATAGTTTGCCTATTTCGGTGACTTTTTAAAAATCCACATTTTTGGTCGCGGTTAGGGGGACTTAGCTAATAACGGGAATAACTCGACAACAAAAAGAGCTATCCGAAAACGGATTGCAGCATTTAATTCCCCACCAAGAGAGCTTTCCAAAGATACCATAGTTTGCCTATTTCGAACACTATTCAAAAATCAATATTTTAGGTTACTGTAATCGGTGCTTAACTGTAAACGGGAATAACTCGACAACAAAAAGAGCTATCCGAAAACGGATTGCAGCATTCAACTCCCCACCAAGAGAGCTTTCCAAAGATACCATAGTTTGCCTATATCGGACACTTTTCAAAAATCAATATTTTAGGTTACTGTAATCGGTGCTTAACTTTAAACGGGAATAACTGGACAACAAAAAGAGCTATCCGAAAAAGGATTCCAGCATTCAACTCCCCACCAAGAGAGCTTTCCAAAGATACCATAGTTTGCCTATTTCGGACACTTTTTAAAAATCCACATTTTTGGTCTCGGTTCGGGGGACTTAGCTAATAACGGGAATAACTCGACAACAAAAAGAGCTATCCGAAAGCGAATTGCAGCTTTCAACTCCCCACCAAGAGACCTTTCTAAAGATACCATAGTTTGCCTATTTGGGACACTTTTCAAAAATCCACATTTTAGGTTACTGTAATCGGTGCTTAACTTTAAACGGGAATAGCTCAACAACAAAAAGAGCTATCCAAAAGCGGATTGCAGCATTCAACTCCCAAACAAGATACCTTTCCGAATATACCATAGTTTGCCTATTTCGGTCACTTTTTAACAATCCACATTTTTGGTCGCGGTTAGGGGGACTTAGCTAATAACGGGAATAACTGGACAACAAAAAGAGCTATCTGAAAGAGGATTGCAGCATTCAACTCCCCACCAAGAGAGCTTTCCAAAGATACCATAGTTTGCCTATTTCGGTGACTTTTAAAAATTAACATTTTAGGTCGCGGTTAGGGGGACTTAGCTAATAACGGGAATAACTCGACAACAAAAAGTGCTATCCGAAAACGGAGTGCAGCATTCAACTCCGCACCAAGAGAGCTTTCCAAAGATATCATAGTTTGCCTATTTCGGTGACTTTTTAAAAATCCACATTTTTGGTCGCGGTTAGGGGGACTTAGCTAATAACGGGAATAACTCGACAACAAAAAGAGCTATTCGAAAACGGATTGCAGCATTCAATTCCCTACCAAGAGAGCTTTCCAAAGATACCATAGTTTGCCTATTTCGGACACTTTTCAAAAATCAATATTTTAGGTTACTGTTATCGGTGCTTAACTTTAAACGGGAATAACTCGACAACAAAAAGAGCTATCCGAAAACGGATTGCAGCATTCAACTCCCCACCAAGAGAGCTTTCCAAAGATATCATAGTTTGCCTATATCGGACACTTTTCAAAAATCAATATTTTAGGTTACTGTAATCGGTGCTTAGCTTTAAACAGGAATAACTCGACAACAAAAAGAGCTATCCAAAAGCGGATTGCAGCATTCAACTCCCAACCAAGAAACCTTTCCAAAGATACCATAGTTTGCCTATTTCGGGCACTTTTGAAAAATCCACATTTTTGGTCGCGGTTAGGGGGACTTAGCTAATAACGGGAATAACTCGACAAAAAAGAGCTATCCGAAAACGGATTGCAGCATTCAACTCCCCACCAAGAGACCTTTCCAAAGATACCATAGTTTTCCTATTTCGGGCACTTTTTAAAAATCCACATTTTTGGTCGCGGTTAGGGGGACTTAGCTAATAACGGGAATAACTCGACAACAAAAAGAGCTATCTGAAAGCGGATTGCAGCATTCAACTCCCCACCAAGACACCTTTCTAAAGATACCATAGTTTGCCTATTTCGGACACTTTTCAAAAATCCACATTTTAGGTTACTGTAATCGGTGCTTAACTTTAAACGGGAATAACTTGACAACAAAAAGAACTATCCAAAAGCGGATTGCAGCATTCAACTCCCAACCCAGAGACCTCTCCAAAGATACCATAGTTTGCCTATTTCGGACACTTTTTAAAAATCCACATTTTTGGTCGCGGTTAGGGGGACTTAGCTAATAAAGGGAATAACTCGACAACAAAAAGAGCTATCCGAAAACGGATTGCAGCATTCAACTCCCCAGCAAGAGACCTTTGCAAATATACCATAGTTTGCCTTTTTCGGACACTTTTCAAAAATCCACATTTTGGGTTGCGGTTAGGGGGACTTAGCTAAGAACGGGAATAACTCGACAACAAAAAGAGCTATCCGAAAACGGATTGCAGCATTCAACTCCCCACCAAGAGACCTTTCCAAATATATCATAGTTTGCCTATTTCGGACACTTTTTAAAAATCCACATTTTTGGACGCGGTTTGGGGGACTTAGCTAATAACGGGAATAACTCGACAACAAAAAGAGCTATCCGAAAACGGATTGCAGCATTCAACTCCCGACCAAGAGACCTTTCCACAGATACCATAGTTTACCTATTTCGGACACTTTTCAAAAATCCACATTTTTGGTCGCGGTTTGGGGGACTTAGCTAATAAAGGGAATAACTCGACAACAAAAAGAGCTATCCGAAAACGGATTGCAGCATTCAACTCCCCACCAAGAGACCTTTCCAAAGATACCATAGTTTGCCTATTTCGGTGACTTTTTAAAAATCCACATTTTTGGTCGCGGTTAGGGGGACTTAGCTAATAACGGGAATAACTGGACAACAAAAAGAGCTATCCGAAAACGTATTGCAGCATTCAACTCCCCACCAAGAGACCTTTCCAAAGATACCATAGTTTGCCTATTTCGGACACTTTTCAAAAATCCACATTTTTGGTCGCGGTTAGGGGGACTTAGCTAATAAAGGGAATAACTCGACAACAAAAAGAGCTATCCGAAAACGGATTGCAGCATTCAACTCCCCACCAAGAGACCTTTCCAAAGATACCATAGTTTGCCTATTTCGGTGACTTTTTAAAAATCCACATTTTTGGTCGCGGTTAGGGGGACTTAGCTAATAACGGGAATAACTGGACAACAAAAAGAGCTATCCGAAAACGTATTGCAGCATTCAACTCCCAACCAAGAGACCTTTCCGAATATACCATAGTTTGTCTATTTCGGACACTTTTCAAAAATCCACATTTTGGGTCGCGGTTAGGGGGACTTAGCTAAGAACGGGAATAACTCGACAACAAAAAGAGCTATCCGAAGTCATGTACGGCGAAGAGATTTCGCAAGCTGGCGTTAGGGACTGGTCGATATTAAGCGGGGGGGAGGGCCGGTCGTCAGAGGGTCGGGTCAAAAAATTTTTCCTAGGCCCTCCCCCCCGGTCAAAATTTTTTTCCTAGGCCCTCCCCCCAAGTCAAAATATTTTTCCTAGGCCCTCCCCCCTCCTATCAAATTTTGAAAAATATTCAAGACGCTAATAACTCACCGCGCTCCCGCTTGAAAATATTCTTTACGCCATACTGATGATATTGGTTTTCCGTTTTTAGTCGCGAAGCAGATCTCTCACCCCTAGCAAAAAGGGAAATTGAATGGCTCGGAGCCCATAAATGTATTCTTCATGGAGGCTACTGTATTCGTTTGATATTCATAAATGATGCCACTCTATGCAAACACCTCCGCAAAAGTATTTGTATCTGGATTTCTAATAGATTTGCGCCGCTTTGCGGCGTGCGCCCCACCCCTTTACTAAATGCATTTCAAGCTCGTGGGGTCTGAGCACCTTGTCGGAGACTATTTTCAGTACATTCCTTTAGAACTTCTTGGTTCTGTGGTGGCAATTACGATGACTCGGGGGAAAATGCCAACAAAAACGTCAGCACGATGCGACTAACGAAAACTGTAGTAGGGAGGGAGGCGCCGAAGCGTAAGGACGATTTTCCCACGGCGGGCCGGGGTCGACCGGTCGCCTTCAGTCTTTACCTCTCCCGGCGGGCGTTAGAACGCAGACTTCTACTCGAGAGATCTTTTAAAAATGCCACGCTTTTTGTACATCCATTTTGTCAGTCAAAAATGACGAAATGGACCTACACATAGTAGGAATATTTCGATGATTTGAAAAAAAAAATTACGTTTTGCCCGCACGATGTTGCAGCAACATGTGAACTTTATGTCTATATCATGTCACTATTATTGATGAAGGCGCGTAAGAAAATTTCTAAATCACTGTACTGTTGTTCTAGGTGTACTGGCACATGAGCATGACAAAGAATTATGATACTATTTATTCGGTAACATTCACTTTTACTCACGATTCTAATTTTCAATGCCTGCGAACTCCGATCGGAATCACCCGGATCCTGTACGATTTAAAAGGCATTTTGACGGGAATTTATTTACTGCTTGACACGTTTCAAGTTCAGATTCTTTTCTCAGTAGCTGTGTCTGTATTACAGGCCTCATGAACTGTCAAGCTTCCGATTTTCATAGTTTTAAAACTATCGACAAAGGAATCGTTTAAGCAATCGATGTTTTCCTCCTGGTGCAAACTGTAAACAGACGTCACGCACCACTCGTCTCCGATGTGACAAAGACACTGCCGCCTCTTGCGCCATTTTTGTTGGATTTGAGAGGCTCGAGCCGTCCTCCGCGGCCCCGACATCGTTTCCTCGCGATCTTTGCCAGCCCTGACTCCACCGCTGCCCCTTCTCCTTGTCCCTCAACACTTGTAGTAGAAGCAATTGTTTCCGCGTCGTCCACTTCCTGACAAGTCGACGCCTTGGCGAGATACTTATGTATGTTGTCCGGTCCCAAACATTGCAGTTTCCCGGGTTATTTGCATAGTTTGGCGCTTCTTCTTGATTGACGTCACGTTTACCGCATTTTGGCGCCGTTGCGGGCTGTGATTGGTCGCAAGTTGATTCGATTTTTCGCATAAAGTGGCGCGCCCCGTCCAATCGGTACATCTAAAGACTGCAGCAAAGGCTGTTGCCATGGTAACGACACGTACAAACAGCATGTCCTACATGCGAATCGGCTTGCACACGTCTTGTACTACGTGCGTTTGATAATCATGATAGTTCCCAAGTCGAGCACCCGCTGCTAGCTGGACAGGTTATAACAACTAAACAAGGACATTGTATAATAAGATTTATGTTGGTTATGATAGTGGGGAAAGAGGTGTCCTGTCTGCCAAATTTCAGGTAGCGCAGTGGGTTTAAAATCACGTTGCGCCAAGCAAAATATTCCAAGTCCTCACGATGCGCCAAGCCGTGACAGTTCTCCTTCTATTAAAAAGCAAATTGAACATTGTCGACAAAAATTTGATCTCCAAACACACCTATTTGCTGACGGTGTACAGCGAGAGGAAGCGAACATGAAACGAGGAAAGCTGAATTCACAAGTCTCAGCAGCCTTTTCACAGACGGCACTTTGTCACAAGTCATCTTCCACAGCGTTCCAAATTATGAAAGACAATACGCATTTTCACGTCATTTTTTTGGTAAAATCTGAGGAAAAATACCGACACGGATTGGTGCGCAGATGTTGACTAGATATGCACGTACGCTAAATTTTGTCACCGTGACTGAATGGTAGCATTGAAAACCGGAAGTAACGTTACATTTTACGTCGCATTTTGGTAACTTTATCGGCTTCATATATACCTTTGCCGCGCCAGCTTCATAAGAAAGGAAAACAAATTTGAATGGTATTTTCTCCGCCCACCTCATAGAAGCGTTAAAACGGTAAATGAACACTGTAACATCAATATTTTTACAACGTTGTAGCCATGTTAAACAGAGATAGAGTCAAAGGCGCGGCAGTGGAATATTACTGAGCGAATTTTCAGCATGTGGAGCGGGGAGCCACCGACCTTTTTTTTTCCATGCCGGGCGCCGAACTCGGGCGCGGAGCGTCTCAAGCTTGTGGAGGCCCGGGGAAATTTTGAAATCTTGACCCTGTGAAACGCCATTTTCGGCACTTTTAGGGACAAATTTTGCCGGTAGTCCGATCAAAATTTTTTCCTAGGCCCTCCCCTCGGCTCAAATATTTTTCCTAGGTCCTCCCCCAGCTCAAATTTTTTTTCCTAGGCCCTCCCCTCTCTGACGACCGGCCCTCCCCCCCGCTAAATATCGACCAGTCCCTTAGTAAGAGGCTGTATAATGGTGGAGGCCACAATATATGTTCGTGGAAATCCATCCCAGGTACACAGGTCACGGATACCCCTGAAGTGTTGAGCTCCCGTTCTGAGCTGTTCTTATGGCCAACAACTCTCAGGTAAGTGGTCTTGGTTATCCTCTGTGTATGTGGTTTTGGAGTACATAGATATAAGTAACGATTTCTCGATGGATTCATTGTGTTGTTTGTACGGGGTGTTGGAAAACAGTACTCAACGAAAGCAATATGTCAGCTGTGACATCAAATGTAAGTTGTGTTCATATGTGTCTTGAATCTTGGAAAAGAAACATGAACATAAACGTAGAAGAACCCTGTAAGTCAAAACCCATCTGTGGGCCCCAGGCAAAGAATGTCTCGCCAACGCGTTTCACACATCTGGTTTCGATCAGTGCATGTCAACAACGAATTCCGGCACGTTTGTAGTCAACTACGTGTGGGGGGGTAGGCGTAAAGAGGAAGTTTCATCCAATAAGCAGAGGGCAATGGCTAGATATTAGGATGGTGGTTAGGGTCATGGAAAACGATCACCATCGGGGTTTGGGTTAGGGTTAGGGTTAGGGTTAGGGTTAGGGTTAGGGTTAGGGTTAGGGTTAGGGTTAGGGTTAGGGTTAGGGTTAGGGTTAGGGTTAGGGTTAGGGTTAGGGTTAGGGTTAGGGTTAGGGTTAGGGTTAGGGTTAGGGTTAGGGTTAGGGTTAGGGTTAGGGTTAGGGTTAGGGTTAGGGTTAGGGTTAGGGTTAGGGTTAGGGTTAGGGTTAGGGTTAGGGTTAGGGTTAGGGTTAGGGTTAGGGTTAGGGTTAGGGTTAGGGTTAGGGTTAGGGTTAGGGTTAGGGTTAGGGTTAGGGTTAGGGTTAGGGTTAGGGTTAGGGTTAGGGTTAGGGTTAGGGTTAGGGTTAGGGTTAGGGTTAGGGTTAGGGTTAGGGTTAGGGTTAGGGTTAGGGTTAGGGTTAGGGTTAGGGTTAGGGTTAGGGTTAGGGTTAGGGTTAGGGTAGGGTTAGGGTTAGGGTTAGGGTTAGGGTTAGGGTTAGGGTTAGGGTTAGGGTTAGGGTTAGGG